>RHDR01000267.1:0-40433 GCA_009806295.1 Davidsoniella neocaledoniae
AAAAGGGGTATATAACTAAAAAGTTACTCTTTCGCAGAAGAAAATTGTACAATTGTATCAAGTCCAGGCTTGATCTGCTTCAAACAAAGCCTGAATTCGCCTCTCCCTCCCAATAAAGAAGCATAAAACATAACAGATAAAGCACTAGCTAACAAATGCCAAGACTGGAAAAGACACAAAACAAGCATTCAGTCCAGCATTTCCTGTTGAATGTATAGCAAGTATAAAATCGTCGAAACCCCTCGCAAGACAAGTAAAAAAACAAAGGCTGTAGAAAGAAAACATGCAAGCAAATCAGGACCACAAACCTGAAGATAGTGATAGTAGATAAGCCAAAGAACAACCAAAAAAAAAAGAAAGAGAAAGAGTACTAGCAGTAGCTTTGGCTGTAAAATCAAACAAGCGAAGAAAAACAAAAATAGAAGAAAAAAAAGGTCGTAAACGTGCGTTGCAATATTTGACTTTCCGGAGAACCATTGAAGGAAGCTTGTAACGATATTAGCGAAGACAAGCTCGAATCTCGCCTCCAGAAGAAGCACTGGCTTAGAGTAGGAATCGAATAGCCTAAGCCAAGGCCGAGATCATAGATAGCTATACGTCATACCATTGATATCGTTGTCTATGGTAGATATACATCTTCGCTTCTTCGGAACAAAATCATGTGCCGATTAGAATCTCCGAGCTCCCCATGTTTTTTTATTTAGTCCCTGAAGATCTTCATAGCCGAACTCCAGAACCCGCCGCCTGAACTAGCTGACGGGCCATCAACCACGCTACGCGTAGAGCTGACATGCGAGCCATACGCCAAGTCCGCATAATCGCCTCCGCCATTGGCGTAAGACGAGTAGGCACCGTAGACAGCGGGAGCCGAAGCCGCGGCAGAAACCATAGCGCCGTTACCGCGCGCCATGCGCATAGCCTCGCCCATAGCACCGAAGGTATCACCGGAGGCGGCACGGGCACCGGTTCGTAACCAGCGCTCGAGAGTGGCGGGGATGCGTAGGCCAAACCGGCCGAGTAGGGCTACGAGAGCACCGGAGGTTATCAGTGGTAGAATCACGAGCATGAAGACTTTGATCGGGTGCCGCTTGGCCCAGTGCAAGATGTCGCGCAGAATCCGCTTGAGTTGGCGGTAGGCGCGCGTCATGAAGCCAGCACGTGGAGAGCGTTTGTAGTATGAAGAACGGCCTGTTGAAAAAGAAAGGAAGATTCTGTTAGTAATGGTTCATAGATGGTTCTAGATTCTTTTTGTATTTCTTCTTCTGCTTTGTATCTCTGTGACTAAGGCGGCCCTTGGATTGCGTTCCTCTGCTGTAGCTGTACGTTCGAGGCACGCAGATGCAGGCACTTTCGGCTGCTCTTGCATTACCATATATTGCATACATGACATGCCTGAATATTGACAGCCTGCATGCGAACTTTTCAAGGGGCAAAACGCCCATCTTAGAGGAAAAAAAGACAGTAAAGAAGCGAAGATCGCAACCCAGGCCAAGGCCGGGCTGCCTTGCCTTGTCATAGACATTCGCCCCGGATTTTCTTCTTTAAAAGAGCCTGTGTCTGGGTCGTTTACCAACGCCGTAAAGAGATAAAAAAAGAAGTGCCATTCAAGATCTTGTGTGCCATGGATTTGCAGACATGATTGAGGGTGCACAAGATTAATAAGGAAGGCGCAGACTCGAGAACAACAATAGCGTAACAGAAACAAAGGCATTGTCTGCGATTTCTAGCGCGCCTTCCAATCCAAGAACCAAAACAAAACAAGAAAAAAAGCGAGACTTACTGGCACCAAAATAGCTCGATTTGCTGTTATTAGGCAGACCAAAGAACCCTGAGCGATTGCCATGACTACTACCACCACCGGTAGCCATGTTAAAGATCGAGCCGACCATACTAGCTGCGGGACCGCGCGATCTAGAACGATCGGGGGAAGAAGACCGGTCGCGGCGACTACTGTGGCGGCCGTGACGGGAAGACGAGCGCGGATTGTAGGACGAGCCGGCACCGCTGTGCTTGCGCCGCTGACGACCAGAGCGCGCAGAGACCATGGAGCCACCGTCGGCTGAGAAGAAGCCCATGATTACGGACGATAAAGAGAGAGGGTAGGCGGAAGTTTGTTGTTGTTTCTGTTTTTATCTTGTGCTGAAGAGGTCGTCGGGGTTTCGTCGATACGATGCGGGGGGACAAAGAGAGAAAGGTTGTCGATTGGCGTATATGAGAGATGATATTCTTAATTACTTTAATTTAATTTCTTGGGGTCGTCAATGTTAAGCTTAAGAGTCTCAATCCAACTGCGGAATCTGCTGCTGAAGAGAAGCTTTGAGGTGGCAAGAAGAGAAGAAATGGTGAGAAGAAGAAGCTATGGTCAAGAAAGCTTAATGGCAAGAAAAAAGAAAGGAATAGAAAAAGAAAGTTTCTTGTCAATGATAAAAATAGGAAGATGGGGAAAGGAATAGAAGAAAACGAGCATTAAAAAAGAAAGAGGCAGGGTTCAACAAGATCAACTCGTTTTCTAGTTCTTGGTTGGTCTGAGAAAATAAAATATGCACAAGGCAAATGAGCTCTTTTTGTGTTCTTTTTTTCGAGGGGGGGAGGGACGAAGGGTAAGAAACGTCGAAGCTAAGCTTAGAGCTTTACTATGTATGTAGTATTAGTAGTTAGTAGTAAAAAGAAGAAGCTTAGGATATCCCTTGTTGGGCCTTGCTCTTAAGAAGATCAGGGAAACTGTAAAGAAAGAACAACTTGAAACGTTTAGAAAAAAGAAAAGAATACTATGATTTACTTTTAGACCTCTACAAATCATCAAGAAGAGAAAACAAAGAAATAATACAAGCATAGCTCCTGAAAGCGGCGTAGAGTTATGTTTGTGACAGGCAGATAATGGTAATATTTTTCAAGAACTAATCACTGGAATGGCTACTAAATATAGCCTATCTACAAGCACTTAACTACTGCTATTTTAAACTTATACAATGCTAGTTATATAGACAAAGAAGACACTGTAAAAATACACTCTATACTGCCATTGAGGTTATATTGAAATAACAGCAAGATTCAAAAGCTCTTAAGCAAAAAATAATATTTTCTACGATACAGTAGCTCTAGTTTCTCCCTGTTCTCTTTGCCACTTAAGCAGCTCGTGGCCTTCTTCTGAAGTTCGGCTCTGTTTTGAAGTATTCGATCACCCTCTAACTAGCTATAGTCCACGGATGAAACTGAAACATGAAGTTTTTCTGCCAGAAACCAAAAGGCACAGCTTTATCTTCTACCAATGGGCCCCTTCTTCTTTCTTTACCTCTAAAACAATCCGTCTCAGAATTGATTAACACATTAGCGGGATGGACCTGTATCCTTTTCATAACCATTCTTTCGTCTCTTCTTTTAGCCCTCTCTTGCTGCCACAGAATTTTGGCCAAGGTTGATCATTTCTCCGATATCAAAGCAGCACACGCGACTTTCTATTTACACTAGCAAAACAGATACATGTAAATGAAAGTCTCCGAGAGACATTCGTGATAGTGGCTGGGGATATTGTTTGCTAGATTACTTATGAACATAACACGATCCAAGTTCTAGATATCCTCACTTAAACTTTATGTTCTTCTTCACCGACTAAGACTAAATAAGCACATTCCATGACTTAGAGGCTGAGCAAAGGCCAGTCGATATACTTAAAACCCAATATCTGAAATCCAACTACTCTTTCTTTTACTATAAGGTGCCGTTTTGCATGAAATTAACGCCTGTAGCTTGTTCTTACTCCAACTACCATACGACATTGGACAAGTCCGTTCCAATAAATTAAATGTACTACAACTTTGCCTACAGACCTTTATTGCCACCTTTTTTGCCGCACTAGCAGTAAGTGCTGTATAGAATATGTAACCTACTTGCATATTGCATACAACTGCATACAGTTTGCCATACGATCTGTTCGCCTTGTTCATGTCTTGCCCTAGTTTTTATTTTTCTTCGTCAAGCCTATCCCCCACTACCCTTCCCTTCATCCCCGCATGTCTTCTGTAAGTTCATGCGTCGAATCATGCTAGATGATGCTCTAGACAACCTGGCACAGCATTAGACAAAAAGGGCGATATATCCATCAATACTCTTTGCTGGTTGGAGATATATAGGTCATGAGGAGAATAGTCAAAGGTTGTAGTTTCTTCCCTTTAGAAAAATACAGTTAAAAGTCTGCTATACAGTCAATATAAGCCTTGTAACAATCATCCTCGCTAACTCCATGCCCTGTATTTCTCAAACAAGTCTTTATACATAAATTCTACTTTCCCTAGTCATATAGTCAGCCTGTATCTATATGTAACTACATATCTACCCATTAGATGTCAGAAAATAATCCTGGCTATCTCTTTCTTTTTTCTTTCCCCTTCTTCGTTTCAGAATGAACAAAAGACAAAGAGAAGGACGAAGAAAAGAAAAAAAAGTAGCTAGGATGAAAATCTGGAGGTTGGGAAGGGACCTTCGAGAAAGTTGATCTTGGTCTATGCTCTTTTTTGCCTTCTCCTTCTTGGGATTTGGAACGCTACTGTGAAAAGAAAAGGAAAAAAGGGCAACTTAGTTAGGAGCTTAGCTTATAAGTTCGATTATGTGTGTAATTGTACTAGTTAGTTGTCATTTCCTTAGTAATTATTACCTTCAGCTTTGGTAAGGCTATCGTACTTGATAACGACATGTATGATTTCAATTATCGCATAACTATGAGAAAAGAACTTAGCCTTAGTGAAACTTCAACTTAAATTATCAAAGACGATAGATACGTTCGCACACATTCTTTTTTGAATTTGTAATTCATGAAGTCAATTGTCATTTATTTAGTTTGGTGGATTATTGTGTAGCATCACTTAGGGTTACAGAATACTGAAGGGTTAATACTAGCAATCTATTCAATGTTTAATACACTTTATATACATGTAAGTTCATGATCTAACGTAGATCACTTTTTCAAATACGCTATAAAATGACAACAAACTATCATCAGCCCTAGAGAATATATAATGGACTGTATGATGCATCACATAGCATTTGCCTTGCCATTTTTGTCACTGAAACAAATTTTTTTGATCGCTTTCATCTTTTGTCGAATCATAAAAATATAAAAAAGTAACATAGTTGAACCAAAACAAATACAGAAAATAACAACAACCAACAAAACAACTCATCAGTCTTAGTGAAACAACAAATTTAACATCAAGGTGACGAAAAAAAAAGATTGCCTGTGTTTGAGCATGAGCATACAAATATATATATCCTCCATGAAAAAAAAAGAAAATTGTCCTGAAGAGCCCGATCCATAAACCATAAATAATCTCCTGCGCCAGCGACTTGATAACATTCCGTTTTTAAAGCAATAACATCTCCCCCTCATTCGTGTGACAGAACAACTGCATACCATTCGTTGAAGTGTCTAGAGGGCCACTACAAGTATTTAGGTACTAGCCTGGGAGATAACTTGGGCCTTGGAGATCTTGCACACCAGATCCATACCGTCTACTGAGTCACCCTCGGAGACAGCTAGACCAGAAACCTTTCCGTTGTGTGGCGAAGAAATAACCATCTCCATCTTCATGGCGCTCAGCACAGCAATGGGATCGCCCTTCTTGACCTCCGAGCCCTCGTGTACGCGAAGCTCGACTAGAACACCAGCCATCGGCGCGCCGACCTGGCTAGAGTCACTGGCATCCGCCTTGGGCCGGCTGACGTTTTCAACCGAAGCCTTCTTGTCGTCAACAGTGACCTGGCGCACCTCACCGTTCATCTCGTAGAACACCTCACGCTGACCGGTGTTCTCGCTCAGAGGACCAACGGCCAGAAGCTTGAGGATCAGGACCTTGCCCTTCTCCAATTCCACGTGGAACTCCTCGCCAATCTCAGGCTTGGTGAGGAAGTACTTGGTGGGCAGAACTGACAGATCACCAAACTTCTGCACGAACTTGCGGTAATCCTCGAACACCTTGGGGTACATGATATGAGAGGCCAGGTCGGTCTCCGAGACGGGTCCACCGAACTTCTTGGCTAGCTCCTTCTTGACCTTGGGGAACTCAACGGGTTCTAGGAAGAGACCGGGGCGAGCATCCAGCTTTCTGCGGCCACGCAGAGCATCGGTACGGAAAGGCTCTGGGAATCCGCCGTATGGCTGACCCATCATACCCTCTAGGAACTCCAGGACGGAGCCGGGGAAATCTAGTTGTGAGGCACGAGCCTTGACATCCTCAGGAGTCAGCTTGTTGGAGACCATGAATTGCGCTAGATCACCAACGACCTTGGAGGTAGGAGTAACCTTGACAATGTCACCGAGCAACTCGTTGGCCTGCTCATAGGCCTTCTTGGTCTCAGCCCACTGCGAGCCAAGACCCAGAGACTGAGCCTGGAACATCATGTTGGTAAGCTGACCACCAGGGATCTCGTGCTCGTACACCTCGGGGTCGGGACCGGTGAGGTGAGCCTCGAAGGGCGAGTACAGTAGACGAAGCTGGGCCCAGTAGTTGTCCAGAGCACGGACATGGGCGGGGTTCAAGCCGGGATCCAGCTCGCTACCCTCAAGCGAAGCGATGATGGCGTTGATGCTGGGCTGAGAGGTCATGCCAGATAGACTGTCAGTGGCAGCATCGATAGCATCAGCACCGGCCTGGGCACAAGCAACCATCGAAGAGACACCGGTACCAGCCGAGTCGTGAGTGTGAACGTGGATGGGAAGATCGGGGTACTTGGCGCGGATACCACCGATGAGCAGCTTGGCAGCGTGGGGCTTGAGAACACCAGCCATATCCTTGATACCAAGGATGTGAATGTCTAGTTTGACCAGCTGATCAACCAGATCCAGGTAGTACTGCAGGTTGTACTTCTTGCCGGGGGTCAGCATGTCACCCGAGTAGCAGACGGTACCCTCAACAACACCACCAGCCTTGTGGACGGCATTGATACCAACTTCGAGCTGGGCAATGTCGTTCAGAGCATCGAAGACACGGAAGATATCGACGCCGTTCTTCTTCGCATGATCGACGAAATGGTCGATGGCATTGTCGGGAAGCGAAGCATAGGCGACACCATTGGCACCACGCAGCAGCATCTGGAAGGGAATGTTGGGCACCAGCTTACGCATCTTGCGGAGACGGTCCCAAGGATCCTCGTACAGGAAGCGCATGGCCACGTCAAAGGTGGCACCACCCCAGCACTCCAGGGAGTATAGGTTAGACAGAGCATGGCTGGTCTCCTTGGCAATGTTCAACAGATCAACAGTACGCACACGGGTGGCCAGCAGTGACTGGTGGGCATCACGCCAAGTGGTGTCCATGATCAGAGTACCCTTGTACTCACGCACAGCCTTGGCGAAGGCCTTGGGGCCTTGCTCGATGATGATCTGTCTCCAACCCTTGGTACAGGGCTCGCTGACATCAAGCTTGTTGCCGGACGCATCCTTGAGCTCGGGGATGATGATGTCAGTCTTGAGCTTAGGCTCGCCAACTTGACCCTTGATGCTGCTACCGTTGACAGCGACGTCACCCAGGTAAGCCAGAAGTTTTTGGGCACGGTTCTGGCCGCCGACTAGGTCAAACAGCGAGGGAGTATCATCGATGAAGGTGGTCCAGCAGTTACCATCGATGAAGACGGGGTGGGTGAGAAGAGATGCCAGGAAAGGAATGTTGGTCTTGACACCGCGGATACGGAACTCAACTAGAGAACGTAGCATCTTGCGACGGGCGATTTCGTAGTTGGAACCCAG
The DNA here is from genome assembly GCA_009806295.1 of Davidsoniella neocaledoniae. Classification (NCBI taxonomy): domain Eukaryota; kingdom Fungi; phylum Ascomycota; class Sordariomycetes; order Microascales; family Ceratocystidaceae; genus Davidsoniella; species Davidsoniella neocaledoniae. The sequence continues at coordinate 7,739 of RHDR01000267.1, forward strand.
GCAGGTGCACTTGACCAACATGGAGTCATAGTAGGGGGTGATAACAGCACCGGCAAAACCGTTGCCACCATCCAGACGAACACCGTTACCACCGGCAGAACGGTAGACTTCGATCTTACCAGTATCGGGCTGGAAGTTCTTAGAGGGATCTTCAGTGGTGATACGGCACTGGATAGCGAAGCCGCGAGTAGAAATGCGGTCCTGAGTCAGGCCTAGTTGCTCCAGAGTGGCACCGGCGGCAATCTGAATCTGAGCGGCCACGATATCGATGCCGGTGATCTCCTCAGTGATGGTGTGCTCAACCTGAATACGAGGGTTGATTTCAATGAAGTAGTAGCGGTTCTGCTGGTCAACCAAGAACTCTGCGGTACCGGCGTTGCGGTAGTTGACCGACTTGGCAATCTTGACAGCATCAGCCAGGATGGCATCACGGGTCTCGATTGGGAGATCCTTGGCAGGAGCGATCTCGACAACCTTCTGGTGTCTGCGCTGCACAGAGCAGTCACGCTCGAACAGGTGGACAACGTGGCCGTGGCTGTCACCAAGAAGCTGAACCTCAATGTGCTTGGGCTTGTCTAGGAAACGCTCGACAAAGACGGTGCCGTTGCCAAAGGCAGAGCGGGCCTCGGAAGTAGCACGCTCGAAAGATTCCTGAAGCTCTGAATCGGAACGAACAACACGCATACCACGGCCACCACCGCCAAAGGCAGCCTTGATGATGACGGGGAAGCCATACTCATCAGTGAACTTCTTCACCTCTTCAAAGGTCTCGACGGCGTCCTCGGTACCGGGAACAACGGGGACCTTGGCAGCGATAGCCAGCTTACGGGCAGAGACCTTGTCACCAAGAGCCTCAATGACCTCGGGAGTAGGACCGACGAACTATAGGAATGCCAATATAGGCAAAAGTTAGTCACATGAGTTTTGCCGTAGCGTACCATGCTGCAGATTGAATGCATGGTGTTTAATGCAGCGATGTGCACACGCAAGGATAAGCGGATATGCGAGGACTGGGGGAAAGGAAAGGATGGAACTGAAACTTACCGCGAGACCAGCCTTCTCGACCTTGCGAGCAAACTCGGCATTCTCAGAGAGGAAACCATAGCCAGGATGGACCATTTGGGCGCCGTGCTCGACGGCAATCTTGACGATTTCATCCTGAGCTAGGTATGCACCAACAGGCGTGTACTGTCCTCTCTTGCCAATGACGTAGGCTTCATCGGCCTTTTGTCTGTGCATGCTCAACCGATCCTCATAACTGTAAGATGAAGTGTGGTTAGAATATGTGCATTGTTTATATGGTTTCGGTGTCGAGTCGCTGATGCTATGGAGCAGCTGGATCTGGAATGTACCTGAAGACGGCGATAGTGTGAAGAGAAAGCTCATGGGCCTGTGAAGAAGCAATTATGTTAGTTGACGATGTTCCTACGATGTAGAGGGACTGGCAACTGATAGGCTCAAAATGGAACCCAACAGGCTGGATTGGGATGTACTTACAGTACGGAAAATCTATAAAAGCCGACAAGGGTGAGTAAGTTAGTTTTCTGAAGTCTAAGCGCACCAAGTGGAACAACGGATAAATGCAAAATGCAGCCGTAGGGTAGGATAGCGGCGGGTTCATACACGAATAGCTATTAAGCTCGGTTAGCCTCCAAATCTGCACATGATGACAGGCAAACCATTGGCGACGCCTAGTAGAAAAGTTTCTTCTTGGCACCGCCGGCTTTGATTTTTTTTTTCAGTCACTTGATAGGAAGAGAGAAAACTTACGAATTTCACCACGGTTGGCAACTATAGGAAAAAAGATGTCAAGGGTTAGCGGACTCAAATCTCAACAAATAGATGGAAATAGCTGGCAACTCATGTGACTATTTCAGGGCCAAGGGAACGAATAGAAGAGAGGGGCTTGCAGCTGGACAAACGGAACAACTCTGAAGCGGAGCAGCATTGAAACCAATGGCCGAGGGGAACTGGCGCAAAACAGGTACGAAGGCTGAGCGGCAATCATCGGCCAACTAGCAGTGCAAATGGGGACTTGAGCTGTAGCTGAATTGATTCTAGCTCTCATCTGTACCAGCCAGCCGGGCTAACTCAAAGCTGGCCTTCGGCGAACACCGCTCATATTTGAACAATAGCTGACCATCGTCCGAAAGCTTCATTCTAGCCAGGAACCTTGGCATAACAACTCTTTCTCCAAATCAAAAGCGCAAGAAGAGAGGACGCAAAGAGAAACACGGAAATCAGTAATACATACCTAGAATCTTCTTGACCTGCATGATGCTCGAGTTGGCACGGATATGGTGGATGGTCTTCTGCTCGTCGACATCACTGTCCTCGAAGACATCGTTAAAGGTGGGAGCCGTGACGGCCATCTTGGACGAGGGGCAGAGATCGAGAGCTTGTGTAGAGTAGAGCAAAGAAGGATACAAAAGGATAAAGTATATAAGATAGCAAAGAGCCTTGAGTTAAGGATAGAGATAGCAATACTTGAACAACTATCTGGTGATGTTCCAAGACGAGGCTGAGAACAGAGACGAATAGAGAAATGACTCGCACAGAATCGCAAGATATTTTTTTTAGGAAAGGTCGGAAAAGAGCAAGAAAAGTGTGCGCCTTCTGTTCTGAGGAAGAGGAGCTTTGGGAAATATGATCACAGGACAAGAGGAGAAGGAAAGAAGAAGAGAGAAGAAGAGAGAGAAACCGAGAGAGACGAGACAAAACAAAGGCTCTTGGTCCGGCACGGCAATATATATAGCAAGATGCTACAAATATTTAGCATATGAAATCTACAGGTCGAGCTACTGATTATAGACTACGACGGATGGAGGCGAATAGCTCTCTTTTCTTCCCACATTTTTGGACCTATTTGGGGGTGTGTTGGCGGACCGCAGCGGCGGAGAAGCCATATTCTCTCTCGTTATTTATGGTTTTAATCACTTGCCTATTTTTTCTTCTTCTTTTCACCCTTTACCCTGTTGGTTTCTGGGTCTTGTTAGTCTAGAGGGGGGGTGGGCGAATGGACGAGAGGGACATGCGTGCGTTCATAGTTACGCCGAGGGGAAAATCGACGCCGGTAACAAGGGAGCTTTGAGCTCCATCCTTGCCCTCCTCTTTAATTTTTGCTTCCTGTTCTGCTTTCTAGTTATATTTCTATCTGCTATCCATATGGGTTGGAGGAGGAGGGAAGGAGGGGTTGTTCTAGGTATGTACATACAGATGTACATAGTATGACATGACACAATAAGTACAACTAAATCAGTACATACAATTACATAGTACATTGTGCAAATAACAGTCAGCCTCAATCAAAGCCGAACGGGCCAAGAGCTTCAGAGACACTTTGCGAGCAAGGGTGGAACTTTCCTTGGCTTGGCTATGGTGATTTGTAGATCAAAGGTGAGTCTTGATGCAAAGGATAGGTAGGATGACGCAGAGAGGCTTCCACAGGATTAAAAGTGTGCGTTGCAACTGTGCCATCTTATTATTTTTTCTTTTCCAAAAGCTAAAATTCTTTTTGCCGTTTACGTGACTGGGAGAAATCAAGTAGATGCCATAAGCGAGTAAAGTTGTATTGTTATTGTGAATATTGAGCATACAAGTTGTGGTTGTATCTAAATACACCAATATTATCAGGGTCGCTCGACTTGGTTACTATTGTCAACTCCGCCAATATTAACAAGCCTTGACGGCGATGTCTTGAAAAGGAAACGAGTATAGCTGTGCTATGTATGTATACGACCAAACGGTATAAACGGACAACCACCGCCATGAAACAGGCGATAAAAGTACTGGATTCACATACAGCTAGAGTCCAATCAACTAGATTCCAACACACATTCACATTAGTCGTCACAATGATCTTGGCGAGCAAGATTGACTGCTGAATCCACCGCGGACCGCGGAAACGCTTACCTAAACCAGTAGCTATCCTACGATTCTGGTGCTCTCTTATGGTGCCTGTGGCGCCCTGTAACAAATGATATGGCGAAGAGCAAGTATTAAACTACTAATACTAGTTGTAGAACACAAGCAATACTTAGTTGATGTGCAGGCTCTTCCCTGTTCATTAGACTCCGCAACAGGCGGTTCTGTCAGCACGCGCTCTTTTTTCTTCTCCCACGATGCAATTCCGCTGCAAGAGAATCGACTAAGAAATGGCAAGGTGGGGTTGTTCCACCATAAACTAAGAGCTGTGACTAGTTATTTGTTAGCAGTGCTTCCAGTCGCTTTGGACTAGGGGGGGCGTGGGAGAGCAGGGTAATCTGCCACCGCATTCGGGGGGGCTAAATGCTGATAAGCTCAATAGCTTAGTGAACAGAGGATCACGGCTTTATCCCTAAGATTCCAAAGAAGAAGAACAAAGAGAAAGAGAGAGACAAACAGTAGATAATCACAACGTTTCTTCTTCTATTATGCTTTCAAGGTAATAGCACGATAACATGCGTTGGCCAGAATGAATAAAAAAGACCACGTCACTTGAACCAGGTCAAGCATAGCCAGGAATCAAAATAACTACATTGTCTCGTAACGTTCTCGTAACGATATCGAAACTATGTATAGTCTTGTTGTCTACCAAAAGCAATAGAAGCCAAATATTTGCATGTGCCCATCGATAACTACGACGGTCCAATATCATGACTACTTTCTTTTAGTACAGAAACGAGTAGTGACTCAATCTTAGGCCATCGACCAATGCCTCGAGCCTGCTGCAGCATAGCTAAAGGTCCGTGAGTCTTGAGCGGCAGACGCCGTCCGGAGTCATATACATATGTACTATGTACTCTGTATAGTTGTAATAAGGTCAGCCACAGGACACGGAAAAATATACATAAAAAAGACTACATATACTAGCCCTAGATGGCCAAGTCCCAAGCTCCGTGAGTCGGGCGCGTCTCTTTTTTCTCTTCTATCTTTACTATTCGTCCTTTTCAAGTTGATGATATAATCATATAACAAATCTTGAGGGGAAAAGCTTCTAGTCTGATATTGTGCCGAAAAGCCCGTGGTGCGGCATCCTAGTCTATTAGGACGAAATCTTCTATCTAGGGAAAGCGTGACTCTAGAGCTTTATCTTTTGCCTAGTGATAGTTTCCAATAATCATCTTAATCTCGTCTCCTTCGTTATTTGGAGAGGGAAACGGATACAGGCCAGAATGACGTCTGATTGCAAGGGGAAAAAGTGTGCGTTGGGCTGCGTTAGGCTGTGATTGGCCAGGCTTGTGGTGTAGAATCTAGATCGCCATCGGCCCTACCTACAAAGAAGAAGAAGGAAAAAAAGCCAGAACTTGCCGGATATCTTAAAAATGACAGTAAAGGGCCGAGGCACCGTTGATCGGCTTTTGGCTATGCTTGGCGCTTTGCACCGGCCCTGTAGTTCATTGATTATTTAGGGCTCCTCTACTTAAGCCGCCATAATAGAAGATAGGCCATTGCTTGGTGCAATAATTCTCTGACATGATTCTTCACAGGGCCATTTCACAGGGTCATTCAATATAGCTTTTCTGGCGTCCTTGTAAAATCTGTAGAATTGCTCGCTCTATCCAGGGCAGGACTGCCCATTGCTGCAAAATTTATCTGGTCAGCTGACGTTCTCGTGACTAGCAAGTCGTAACGAGTTGTTGCAGCCAAGCCAACATAGTCTCAGTGTGTTTCTTCACTCGAGAATTGTGTTTCTATCTACGCAGCCATCTCCTTTTTTTTTCTTTGGACCTTTTTCTTTTCTTACGGATCCCTTATCAACTTTAGACTCTAGTAAATCACAAAAAGATGGCAAGAAACGCCAAGCCTTAGACTCATTCCTTTCTAGGTAGGGAAATAAGAAAGATCGCACGATCCGTGTTTTTAATGCGACAAGTTGCAGATGCAGATGGCGCTTGTGATGTACAACAAAGACGCTCCGTGAATGTCTCTTTGTCTACTGCTGTGCTGATTGTTACGGAGTACCGTAAACTTGGCATTTAGCATTCAAGGGTAGATCGACTGTGATACTTTCTCAATATCTCGTTGTTATATCAAGAGTAAAAAAAGTAAACATTTTTTTGGAAACCTATAGCTTCAACCCCACCTACCTATTATAGTCGGCTTCCAAGTTGCAATGTCGCCATTGATGAGTCAAGACGTCACAATTAGGGTTTACTGATGAATTCATACATTTTGTAGTTACATCCAACACAAGGAAATGCACTTTCAGGCATGCTTGATATGTAGTCTCTCGAACCAACCACATCCGCCTGATTTCGCTTGTGCGTTCACCATCCTATCATTGGTCAAGATGCAAACTTCAACAATGAATGCTCTACATGCTTATCTTCTCTGTCTATTTCTTTTCTTTCCTTTACGGAAAAACAACTTTTCTGATCCAACTTCAATCCCACGACAAACGAAGCGAGACAACTCTAACTCTATGCCCATGAAACAATATATACTCCAAATTTCTCCAATATTAGAGAACCTAAAAAGGGCTCGTGGTATTTCCCCGCCATCTAATCGGCAATGAGGTCACAGTCATGAACGGATATGCTGTTTTCAACGAGCTGGGATTGGCTGCCTACGTCCTTACAAGAAGTGCTTGCCCTTTCTAAATAAGCCGCTTGTGAAAGGTTCAACATCTTTATGACTTATCGATCTCTCTTGTGCTGAATCCTGCGTCTCTTCATCATATCTAACCTATGCACTCACATCACTCCAAACTTATAACCATCTATATGAACGCTTACAGAACAACTTTCGCATATCTAGGATCCACCATGTGACCAAACTCTTGTTCTACAGACTCCATGTCCGCCTAGCTTCTCCGAATTGTTGAGGAACAAAAGGCCTACTATACCCTGTTAGATATCTCAGCGCAGCAGCTCGCCCGCCTTGTATGCAATATCACTTTTTCTTGCAGCTGCTTATGATTGTATGACGACGCACAAACGACATTTGAAGCGGGAAAGCCACATAAAACCATAACTGCTTGCCCGCTAGCATCGTTTTTTTGTATTTTATTTTTTTTATCTGGGGAGGGACATATATAGATGGATGCATAAGATTTAATGTGATTCGGTAATGTGACGATGCAGAACGTCATGTGAGCCGCGGGTGTGTGCTTCTTTATGTAGCCCAACACTTAACTAAGTATCTGTATAAAAGAAAATATGCGCAAAGTATCATGAACTATCCGTATGCAAGATATGAGCTTCTCCAATCTTCCTGATCTGCAACACCCACAAGTAAATCCCAAGGTCAGCCTCATATGTATGTATCTGTATTTATAACTTTGCCTATCTTCAATATATGCTTTCATTGATTCTTTAGCACGTCTTTGTTTATGTACTAGCCGCTTATGTTCCACCTCAATGTTTTACAATTTGCTGCGCCAGCCCGTGCTTAATATCACCGTTTCTATAACTAGGGAATTTTGCGAAGCCGATGTCACCCCCACTACGGTATACTACTATACAATATAAATGTATAATATCATCTCTCTATACCCGCACTTACATATCTGTATATCTGTACTCATGTAGGTAAGGTAAGCCTACATAAAGTGCAATGTTGTGGTTGTTAAGCTTCTCACCCTACAGTGTGTGGGATAGAGGATTCTCCCAGTTGATATAAGATACAACTGGAGGTGGAAATCTGCAAATTCGACAAGAAACTCTATAACTATCCTTTCGTAATAATTAGTTCAGTTTTTCACTGGTCTTCTATCTTCTATATGAAGTCACGTAAGGAAAAAAAAAAACTATGACTACATTTTTGCTCCTATGTATCAAGCTTTTTATGCATATCCAATATAAAGAGATACTCTTGTTCGGTTCCCATAACCTAATTATGTGACATATCAGCTAATACTAAGTATATGAATTCATCACCATAGCTTTACTAGGACATATTCCCACAGGAAACCAGACGCAATACTAATCAATACTTGAGCAAGATAATATTACGAATTTGATAGTACACAATGAAATATGAACTATAACTGCAGCCACTAATTTAGTTGGTTCCTGGCTCTGGGAATAGCCAGGCCATTGTTTTTCGGCCGGCACCATGATGAGTCTACTACGAGTGTCCTTTATAGACATATGTATCTATACTTTACACTCACTATTGCCGTATATCTTCACCCGCATTATCTTTTCTTACACCCACAGTCCATTTGGTATATAATGAATCCATCTTTTTACTATTAACGGCTATAAATATGTACTATGATGTCTTGTTTGTGTTACTTGACAAATTAGCAACAGACTTGATGATATCATGACAAGTCCTTGCCTGCAATCTTGATAACTAGCTACTTAATTTATATACATCAAGTCACGGCTTTCTAACACAATCAATTACGAAATAGCCAAATATACAGAAATCAGAGTTTTCAATCTCGTGCCACTCATTATTCATAAATCTCGGAGTCACTTCGCTCTTCTTCTCCGACTTCGGTGCGGCCCACCGAAACCCGCAGCTACGAGGACCTTCCTTCTATGGAACTAGTACCATGTAGTCAATTTCTACATGATAGCTAATGCCTCGATTCAGAAAGGAATATTGGTTAAGTAAAGAAGCTAAGGAGAGCAGAGTATGGGGCGTGTTGATATCGTGATTTATATCGTGGCTCCACCATTCAGTCTGATTTTAGCAGGTCATTGATCAGTAGCAGGCAAACACATAGATATATGCTAAGTTGCCTTTTCGAGCTACTATTGTACTGTCGGTTGAGATGTTGAAATGAAACCTAACCCATTCAAAAAGTTTACCCAGCTCTAATTTTATTTCTGGTTTCTCTCGTAGGTATGGAAGACAAAATAACACAAGAAACGGAGCTGCCAAGACTGAAATATCGAACAATTTGATGTATGGCAGGTACACAATTGGGCAGGTGTCTTTGTATAGTGTCTAGGGTTAGATCTAATCCCCACCTTTCATACAAGGCATGATAATCGTTATAGTTTAAGCAACTTTATTCTTTTTTTTTTTACCCACGATGGTCGGGCTGTAACAAAATAGTCAGTATGATATTTCGGTCATTTCATCCGGACTCTGGAAGTCACTATAAATGGCAGTAGACCAACCTTTCCTGTTCATGTGTACTCTTTCTTTCTTTCCCCCCCCGTTTTGCCTTTTCTTTTAAATAAGGCGGCATAAACTAATTTGACTCCATATGAGGCTCATGTTGTATTTACTACCTTATCTACTATCTGCCATACTATCCTTTGAAGTCGTATCCATGGCTTCACGTATACCTGCCAAGATTCTGTGATGCTGCCTTGAGGCTCGAGTGTCCTGTACGGCGCATGCGACTACTCGACACTTCTGCCGTTCTGATTTCACACTCTATTCGTGTCTACAACTCTTGTCCGAGCCTACGCCATCTCGGCATTTCTTGCCCTTCCATCGCGATATCAACACACCCATGCTTCGTCTATTTTAGATTCAAAATGGAAGTCTAATATTCGTCATCTTTCGCTGGTAGAAGCTCTCGTTCGAAGACTCTACATCAGATGATAACACGGTCAATCTTACATACTCAAACCTACTGTTACAACATACTATACAAAAGTGACCTTGTATCTTTTACCCTTGCTACATCCTTCAAGAGATAGTTGTCAATCTATAATCCGATGAAAAGGTCAAGGTAAAATACAGCATATAGCTGAATACTCATAACGACACTAGGATCATATTATATCACCTAGTCACTGGGGCTTATATATGGTGGGATAATTAGTGATGTTCAGTCAGCTGTAATCTGGTTTCCGTTTCCATCAAGTGTTGATGCATATCGTTTTCATACAAACTTTGTGCTACGAGGTTGAAGCAAGCTTACTATTCTCATAAAGATTGAGTATATGTATGGTCTTGATACAGAAGCAAAGATAAACACCGACCAAAAGTATCCACTGCACAAATGATTAGGTGGTATATCTTTGTGAATGTGACTGAAATAGAAAACAATATGTGAAAGAAGAGCGAAAATGATTTATGCCATTAGTATACACGTCGCCACACCAGTCTGTGTTTCAAGTGAGCTCAACTCAGTAAAGCCTCCATCATACCATTCGACATGTCCCCTCATGCAGAAAGATTATTTGATACAGAGGTCTTCGATTCGTGAAAGAGGAGATTGGGTGGGTATTGATATGTTTTTCATCATGATATTACTCTAACATCTTCTTCACGCCTTGGGAGTGATAGCATCGGTGCTAGCCTTGGTTAAGGCTCTCTCCTTACCGCCCCAGTAGTGGTAATCCAGGTAACGGTAACCCTGAGTTAGCTGGGCACCCTCGTTGACAAAGTGGCAACCGAACAGTAGGAAGTTCCGAGGAGATACAGCCAGAGCGTAACGCATAAACACGCACGAGTAGACAACCAGAGCACCAGTCATCTGGCCAGAGATACTATTGTTGAGAGCAATTATTAGTTTGAGAACGATCTCCTGGGATGCCATATTAAACCAGAGATTTGGGTAAATCCAAGATGGCATGTCTTATGACACCGGCTTGAAAGGACTTGATGATGGAAACAGAGAAACTTACAGAGAAGCATCTTTTTGTGTGTCAAGGACGGCGGCGACGGGAATACCAAAGTTAGAGACGGGACCCCAGAAATCTAATAGAAAAAAACACCGTTAGCAAATACAATAATCCGATGTAAAAATACATAAGATATGCTTGAGTCTCCAATATCTAGCAGCCCGCAACTGATGATATGATCACATCCATATTTTTTTTTCCGATTCTTGATTATCTTCATGGATAAGCTTAGCAGAATCATCGGTATCCCGGACTGATTTGTTTGCTGGTGCTCATTCGGTAATGATTATCCCTCTCCAAGTCTCGATATGGCCTAAATATTCCCCTGACACGATGATGGAATTCGCGGAAACCGATGTTCCGGGGCAAGAATACAAGGTAGTATTCTTGGGAAAAATAGAACGATATACCAACAACCATTGGTAAACGATGCTAGCCGGCCTTATTTTCCAAACTCCGGTTGCAAAGTCCGGCGTAAAAATTGAGCCGGTCAACTGCAATAGAGATATAATAACGGAAAATATACAAATGCGCAAGAATATGACAAACTTCTCAAGTGCCGATGTCGGTGATGGAGCTTTTGTGAAATTCATGATAGTCTTCTTGTTGCTTGTTGTGTTATACAGAGTCCGACCTGGAGGTTGTACCAAGAGGGCTCATTTTGCGCGTCCAGTGTAGCAAAGCATGCATCAAAGCGCTCAAGCTGGCTTCTGACTCGAGAATTTGCGATATATCGGAACAACAACGGCTATGATGGACATCTTTCTTCCAGGGACTCCTAGAAACCTCCGTAGACTAAGTGCTTCGGACATTGGTTCCTGTCCCTTCGGCGGAGCTGTTCGGGGTATAATCGAGACAGGGAGAGTAGACTGTATTAGTAAAACGACCATTGTCAACAGTCCGGTAGCAATCGGTTCGTTCGGTATAGAAGAATCGAGATATCGATGTGTTCGAAGTATTCGAGCGGTTGGCAAGTGTCGCATGGTTTGGGCTAAGAACGAAGCTTCCTGATAAGGAAGAGGACGATAGCCAGAAGATAAACAGTCATTTTTGATCATATCGATTGCGGGCTTTTGGATGTGATGTTTGAAGACTCTGGTTAATAGTTCTAGATGGGAAAAGACTCACGCGTAGAGCAAACGTAGTCCAGAACGGGGTTGGACCGGATCTTTGCGTTCAGAGCCTTGATGACAGCAGCCATTGTGAATGTGAGAGGCAAACAAAAGAATATCGTAAGAAAAGAAAAGAATTAAGACAAAAATTGCGATTCGGAAAGACAGGAGTCTTTAAAAAGGAACGTAGTCTGAGGTTTTTCGTTTAATGGGAAGGGCTTCAAGACAATAGAAAAGAACGAATAAAAGTTTAGTAAAAATTGAGCAAAAAAAAAGAAGAACCAAGCGAAAATGTTTATCTAACTGGGGGGAAATGGAAGCTGGAAATCCTTCATTCTATCTCTTGGCCTTGTTTGGTCTTTCCGTTTCCTCACAGGCTTTTGAAGCAACAAATGAGCTTCGAAAAAGTTGGAATCTTGGCACTATGGAAAAGTATGAAAATCATATGCGCTCTATAATATATCTCACTTTCTTTATGATGTTTACAAACTATTTTATCTCCATCCGTCTTAACGATACAAAACAATCATAACTACATATCTGCCTTGAACTGGCGGTCTCTAAAATCGTCTTTGAGGCTCTTACGGTAGAATCCACCTCCGCCTACCTTACTAAACAGGGTCCGTTAACTGTTATTTTCAAGACAACAAGCATGTTAGAACTTCGCTCTCAAATTCCTATACAAGATACATCGAAAATCAAATACGTCTTATCTCTTTTGAGATATATTTATAAAACTTCATTTTACATGATCACTATAATATATTCAAGTAAATTTCGATGAATAACTCTTGATAACTAGTCAACGATGATTACCAACTTGCGGTAAAAAGCCGGCTATGCGTGTTGAGAAAGGCAACAACAAGCGACCACGTCAAGGCGCTTTTCGCTTCCCTCCTTGGCAAGTATGAGCGCTATGGCACGTGATATGTATATACGTATATATACTTAGGGTTGGAATGTAGTCAACATTCGGAATTGGATTCTCGAATACTTGTGGAGGATTACTTTTTATGAACTAGGAAGAATAATGATGGAAAAAGTTAGGCTTAACAAATATTGCACATACAAGAAATTTCGTACGCCTCATTATTATTCATGACTGAGGATATACCAAGATAGGCAAAAGAAAAATATATAGAGTGATTATTTGCATAGTTCTGATTGTAATACTAAAAACCGGCTGATAGAGAGATAAAACAAGGTAAAACATGATGTTGATAATGGGACAAATTAAGACGACATACCATATTGTAATGATAGCTGGCCAAGTAGTGATAGATAAAGACACCAAGCATAGTAATTTAATAACATGGAAAGGGAAAAGAAGAGTCGTAACTTAACATGACTAATTAGCCTTAGGCGAGGTAACGATATGTTGGGACCGAAGATTCTTCAACTCGTTCCATATAATCTCTAGATATGAGATCCTCAATGCGCTTTTTGATAAGTGAGACATCCGGCTTGAAGCGAGCAGCCATGATTTTGACAACTTCTGCGATGAGGGCAGAGTGACCAAAAACTTTGCGTTGCCTAAAAGATATTTTGTTAGTTGATATAGCTCGATTACGGAAGAAATAGTAAGAGTGATATACTAACTTTAATATACGGACAATAGTAGCGTCAATCATGTGACGACGCATCTCGATCGCTTTAGCTTGAGTGTCTTTGCGTTCTGAGTCATTCTCGACCTTTGAAGTGGTCACCAAGGCAGGCGCTTTGATACGGAATGTCTTGCTGACGAAAGACTTGTTGAACATGAACTTGTCTGTCGCCTTCGGATTTTTTGTCGGGGGCTCTTTGAGCAAGATTCGACATTTTGGCGATACATACAGTGACATGAGTGTCCAGGCAAGATCACGGTGAGGAATGTTGGTGCTTTCCTCTATCTGTTGAAGAGTCAATGACTCATCATGCGAAATGTGATTGAATAGGTCGAGAACAATCATGCCGTAGACGGTGACTTTCAATTCGTAGCACCGCTCCTTTGCGACAGGGCCAGAGCCGCCGGGGATTGCCGGGAAGGTACACTTGATATCGGCATGACCTAGAGCACCGATCCACGTAAGGACACGGCCTATGTGACGGTCGTTATAGAAGCTGTCAATCCTCTCGATGGCAGGCTGTACAGATGCAGGCCATTGACAAACGATCAGTTGATCCTCGGTGCCAATATTTTTTGTTTGGCCGAGAATATCAGTCGGCCAGAAACCGGTCGTCAAGAACGTGGCAGAAACCTCAATGCCGTTTGGATCAGATGACTCTTGAGCGGCACGAATCTTCGAAGTATACTCGATAGATATCTCGAGATCGTTAAACATGTGCTCGAACTTCAAAGTGTAGTTTTTGCCTAGAACATCTTTTAAACGAGAAACCATAAGCTTCTCAGTGTCGATACTCTCGTACTTCTTGAACAACAAACGTCGGGCGAGGTGCTTCTGGTAGTACTGCTCGAATAAATCCTTATCGTTAAGATAAAGGATGATATTTACTATCGATGCGAGGAGTTCGTGAATTTCTGACTCGTCTTTCCCACGAATGCCGGTGCGGAAGCTTTCGTCGACATAAAGTGCGATGTATTCTACACAGGAGTCGAATTTGTTGATAAAATCAGAAAAGCCTCGACTGACGCCTGATACCACTGCCACATGACTACTAGAGCATTCAGTCACTAGTGTTTGCATTTTCTTGTTAAAGGCCATGATTTTTTCCACCCATGTCTTCGCGTGCGATGTTGTCGGTTGGCTGTTAGCATTTTGAGATGGCTTGGCGTTGCCTTTGTCATCGGAAGTTGACTTCTCATTTTCCGCGGCGGAAGCTGCGATTTCTTGATTATGGGTTGTCTCAATTTCATGGCCTGCACTTGAAACTTTTTTATAGAAACATTGAGTGAAGATCGGCGTATCTTTGTTCACAATGCTTTCTAGGTCGTGCAGAAGTTTGACGCCTTCGAGATCCATCCGGTCAATCATGACTTCGAGACCAGTGTTTTCCAGCGCTACAAATTCGGCTAAGTGGCTATTGATGAGATGCTCCTTGATAACTTCTAGCAAAGGCTGGATACTAGATTCTTGTAGGTAGGTTTTACAACGCCTCTCTTCTTCTTCAAGACGCTGGTGACACTTGCGAGCCCACACCGTGGTATCACGCTGGGCGAGAAGCGTCTGGCACTCTTCTTGATAAAATAGAATGCTTTGTTCCACAAGCTCTGGCTCGAAGTAAACGGCATAGAGGCGTCTAGAATCTGCCTTGTGTTCATCTTCAACATGACCTCGAGCATGTTGATACACCCGCTGATGGCTTGGCGATCAATGCATTCGCCTCTTCGTTCCCACTCGATCAACTGAAGAATTGAAGCTATGGCAATATCAACTATTGGCTTGCCATCAATCTTTGAATAGAGGACATGTTTTCTGAACATGGCGATGGTAGCGTCAAAGACTAGAGGTTTCTCATTGTCCCGAGTATATCCCCGATCAAGGTACATACAAACATCAGCAACCATGTTCATAGAAGCTCGATGCTCTGTCCAAAACTCCTTCAAGATGGAGATGAACTTTGTGCCATGGGTCGCTCGTTCAAGTTTAGAGCCTAGTCCCTCGAAAATGTGGGCTACGATATTTTTTGAAATACGACTTTTGAAATCTAAGATAACCTCGGTTTGAAGCCAATCTAGCTCGAGCGCAAGGATATTCTCATAAAGTCGTGAAGCTGCTCGTTGAATGGTGATGTTATAGACATGTCGGTAGAGCTCCTCAAACACAAGTTCCGATGATTCACGGCGATGAATACTAAGAAATGCGGTCTTCAAAATCTCCCACTGACCATCAAAATCGGACATGCGGGAAGGTATCTGATACCAGTTGAATAGTTGCAATCAGTAAATTGTTTGATGTTGGATTGAGATATCCGGTGGTCGGTTTTATCAGCGATGATACTTACATTATATCTTCTACGATTGCCTGGGACTTTGATTTTGACAGGGACTACCCGACTGTTGTTTGAACGTCCAGACAACATGATTTCAAGATAGCTTGTTTAGTCGAGAAATATGGTACTGCAAGGAAAATAGCACTTAGAATGTGACTATGGCTTAGCTTGGTGGAACCTATATCTTGAGAAGGCAGAAGACGTCGAATAGTCGTACTCTGTATCCTTTTTCACCAGATGTATAAAGAATCAAACGAGGTATTGGTATCGAGACGAAAGCTTGAAGTTCCAAATGGCTAGGGTTTGTTAAGGGTAAGGGTAAGCGTATCCTAAACAAATGAGATGTAGCCTTGTGAAACTTCAGAATACTTAGTCACAAAGAAAGAAACATCAGTATTTTGTAGAGCTCGAGATATAAAAAACTAGGAACTTGACAATCAAATCAGATGAAATTTGGAGGAAAGATAGCTTTCCAGATGGGCGACTCGGAATCTTGAGTGCTGCACGATTTCTGAATCGGTAGAGCGAGCGGGGATTAGGAAGTTGATCAATATGGGGCAAGTGACGCAAAATGAGTAACGACTTGTATGCCAAAGCAAGGACAAACAAGGACAGACAAAAACAAAATATATTCTATTGAAAGTGTTCAGATAGAAAAGTTGTGAAGGCTGAAGATTTGAGAAATTGGTTATGCAAGTGCAAGGCTGAAATGAGAAGAGCGGAATTAAGGACGTGAAAAAATGGGTGAGAAAATAGAGTGCTAAGAAGAAATAACCTTCGTTTAATATAAATAATATGTGAAGCTTTTCTGATTGATACTCAAAATTGGTACTTACTAGACAGAACCATCATTATTGCAAGAGAGGGTGGGGCCGTGTTTATTAGTGCTTGCTTAAGAGAAATGCTAATTACACAAAACTAAGTCAATGGGACACCGCCTTTGTTTCTGCCGGGTTTTTGTTCACAATTTTGGCTTGCCGCTCAGTAGGGATTTTTCGTAGTTGCGGTAGAAGAAATGCGGTGTCTCAAATAGGCTGGTGATATGGGTGACCAACAACTTTTGCCTGCCTTATTGACTTGACTTAAGGTGTTAAAAACTTTAGAAACTTTTGTCTTATTTTTACAACGTCATAATCTACTAGATTTGTTTTTGTGGAAAATTTCGACTTGCTAAACTGAACTCTTCCCTCAATTTAACAATCTATCTATCATCTGGAGATAGGAACACCATAATCAAAGATATCTTTGTATCTGTCATCACTCGAAACGAATCTCAGCATATACTTTCACTAATCATGGCATTCCGTTCGCGCTCGTTAATGCGCTTTGCCTTAAATCAAGCCTATCAACATCCCACTAGACAATTATCACGACCCAGTCCTTCCAACACGCAAAAAAAAATCACCGTTCTATCTGCAAGCTATCGCAATCTACGGTTCTCGTCGTCTGCATCCGACCGGCCACCCTCTACATCTCCCACCGTCTCTGCTACACCGTCAACCCATAGTAGCCCTGGCGCTCCAGGCTCGTTCGAAGTACCATCTTTTGCAGATGATGGTTATAGCGAGGTCTTAGCACGAAAGCTCCAAGAGCCGCACTATCAGTTGTCTTTTACTTGTGTGCCATGCGACCACCGCTCGACGCACGTCATCTCCAAACAGGGCTATCATCATGGCTCGGTGCTCATTGCGTGTCCGAATTGCAAGAGCCGCCATGTTATTAGCGACCACTTGAATATATTCGGAGATAAACAGGTCACAATCGAAGATATCATGCGTGAGAAGGGAGAAAAGATCAAGAAGGGAGTATTGGACGAGAATGGTGACATTGAGTTCATGGGAGACGACAAGATGTAAATGAAACATGATTTTCTTGTCCCGAGGGGTGTACGATCAGTTAGTAGAAGTGTAAGATCATATCATATTTGTAGATAGAGGCGTAGGGTGTAGCGACTCACTTAAATCGATTCACTTAAAGTTACACCTAATTCCACTTCTTGTTTTGTACTGGTTATATACAGTCCGAATTTCTGCCCCAGTTTGTGTATTTCAATGACATGACTGACGCTAAACATCGCTATGCATTATTTAATGTGTAACACTATAGTTAATGATTTTATCAGTTAAAGGCAATTGGACTATTTCGATTTTTTGGTTTTGTTATAAGCGAGTGATTGGTTATATTGCCTACTTATAATGGCTTTAACTTTGACTTTATGTTTCAACATCTACTAACTGTTATCTCGTAAAAACAATAGTTGCTTCTTTTGTCATGGTACTACTACATGTACAGATATATTTAAATCTTGTATCTTCACTAAGGTTTCGGCATTTCTAATGATGTTTTTTATTTATTTATAGCTTTGTAACTAGTAGTCATTATTTATGTCAAATTTCAAGTAGCCATTCTCACGTAAATGATTTACATATACACATATTCACCATATTGTCTGATGATTGTTGCTTGCCTCAATATCTATTGAGTTCTTTTACAGTGGACAATCATGAATCTTTCTATCGAAATTTCAATTAGCTCCTTTCTCGATCAAGAACTTAACAACATCAATGTGGCCCTTCTCACAGAATTGTCTAAAGGTAGTCTAACCTTGAGATGTCTCGAAGTTGATGTCGGCACCCTTTTCAATCAAAGCCGAAGCTCTTTCCTCAGCCATTTCAGGAATACCACATACATGACTACACCAATTCTCTATGAAGTAGCTTGAGAACTCAAGCGTTACAGTACTATGTTGGTTGTAAAGCAGAGTATTCAAACTATTCTGTACTTCTGCTAGAGATAGGTATCCATGGGAAATATCGAAAAAGGTTTCTTCAGTTATCTCTGGCGCACAAAATTAGGCTGACTGTGTATCTGAATGGTAAGTTCCATATAAGGCTTTGGGGTTTATATCTTTCTGCCGCCAATAAGAAACAGTTTTAAGGCTCTGATGACATTTTGATAATATGTCTTCCTGTTCCTTGTCGACTTTCCTGTGGTACAGATTTTCATTCTGGCTGATTATCCCATCGGTGTTTCTGGAAATACTAATATCTAGGGCCTCTGTAGCAATACAAATATTAGAATCTTATCAAAGCAAGTTGGTTAAGGAAGAGGCTTCATCATAACATACCAATAACTTCCAAGGCCGGTACCATGGTATTGATGTTACTCTTCTTCACATAGCTTATGAGCTCTTTAGCATAGGCAGCAGCAGAAAGAGCAGCATAGCCATGCCACTCATCCTGCTTATGCCTATCTGCATAATCTGAAATGCCTCTGATTACAAGACATGGGAATTGCTGGATTATACCAGCATCCTCCATTTCCACACATAGAGCTTGAATCTCCCGTTGCAGTTGGTCATGCTTGCTTGCATCTCGAACCACGGAGTTTCCAGTGGCAATGATACCGTGCCCTTGCATGTATGTACATACGTTAGCAATAGTTTAGAAAGTCTATCCCAAAGATATACGAAAATTGATAAGATCAAACAAAGATAACAAAATATAAATCCAATACGAGGAGTAAAAGGAAAAATTGAATGTAGATAAATAATTAGAATGCTTTTAGTGAAACCCAAACCTTATATACAGATAAAACAAACGCCATAAAATGCAAGATATAGCCACCGGGAAAAAGAAATATAAAAAAGCTTCGACACTAAGATATGAATACAAAGGAAAATGATATAGTAGAAAAGAGCAACCAATCGATATAACGTGAAAAAAACATGGCATTACCAGCCCTTGTAGCTTTGACGCATGGCCTTGTGATCCTGGCCTCTTTGCTGTCTCTTGACCTTCTTGCGCTCGAACTTCTTCCGTTTATCACGACCATATTTCTCCGGCTGCGCAACAGCCTCAATCTTTCTCTTCGCCTTTCTCTCCATTCTGCGCTGCCGAACCTCCGCGCGGACTTCGAGGAGCATCTTAGTATAATCGGCAACACCGACACGCTTCTTCAGTAGATCCATGAGAATCTGTGCACGCGTACGAATGCCCTCGTGCTTGGTTTTGAACACTTCGTCGATGCTGAATGGCGTAGGGATGAAGCGGTCTGTGAGGTGGTGAAGAGGGAAGAGAACAGTCTTTAGATATATCGGTAGAGAAGATATGGCTACACGACGACACAGGGTCTCGAGGACCTCCATAGCGGCAACCCTAGGGTAGATAGCCAAGGTAGATGGTCTAGATTCGCGACGGAGAATAAAAGAGAGCTTTTTAAACAGGAAGTGAAGGTCAAAGGACTTGGTTTCGAGACTGTCGTCTTGGGCCTCGGGGTCCTCTTCAGCGATGATTGGACCTTCCACTGCAGAAGCAACATCCTCATCTTCGTCCCCATCTCCGCCATCTTCTCCCTCCTCTTCCTCTCCAAGCTTATCGACAACTCCCTCATCGTCATCTTCAATCTCGTCATCGCTAGCCTTGGTACCTTCAGCTTGGGCTAGACTCTGACCTAAGAAGATGAGCATTTGACCAGCCTCAGTAGCCAACGCCTCCTCCATTTCTCTGGTTGTGAGAATGCGCATTGCTAGTCTAGCAAAGTGCTCAATATCCTCCTTCTTGAGCTGTAGGCCATATGAGCCGTTCATGACATCCGAATCCGCACGGCGGTTAGCCGCAAAGTCCATCAGATACTGGCTCATCAAACGAGTAGCGTTCAACTTGATGGCATTTTCGGGGTGAACCATCCAGCGACTAGCACCATCCCAGATAGTAGCACAAGTAGGCGAAAGCAGGGTTTGAGGAATGCGTGTAGTGATGATGCGCAGCAGATCCAGAACGACATTAGCTAGATCCATATCGGTAGCTTCTGATCCCTCGACAGGAAGCGTGCTGTGAACATGTTTGAGTACTAATTTCAAGTCCTTCTTGTTCTCGGCAGCGGTCGGTCCAGTCTCGAAGTACAAGCTGAAAGTCTTGAGAGCTAGCGAGAACACGGCAGGATTTTCCTGTTGCTTGGAAGCCCAACCACGTAGGAGACCCAGGAAGGTGGTTGTATGCTCGGTGCTAGCACGGCGGAAAATCTGTTTGACTAGTTCAGCAGCTGCCAAACGGCACTTCTCCGAGTCATCATTGGCCATGACCATTACTAATGGGAGGAAGCATGTGCCAGCAACCTCTTGTACAAAATCATCAGCTGATTTTTGAAGAAGTAGATGAATGATCTCCATGACAGAAATACGACCACCTTCGCGCTCGTACTGCAAGTTTGACACGATGAAGCTCATTTGCTTGGCCCAACGAGCCTTTTTTTGCGGGTAGTCTCTGAGGAACTGGAAGAAGGCACCACGAGCCAAGTCACGAGTATCTTTGTCCTCATTGGTGATCATGATAGTGCCAACGTAATCGAGAATATCATATACAGCAGCAGTCTCAACCTTGCGATCTAAAACAGCGCGTAGGAAACTAAAAGTCACATGGCGGTAAAGGGGATTGGTAAGATCGTCCTTGAGCTTCTCGGTGAGGGCATCAATTGCAACAGAACGAACCTCGATGTCGGGGCGATCACGAAGAACGATCGAAAGGAATTTGAGAGCAGCCTGGGCAGCATCCGTTGTTGAAGAGGCGGCTTGGCTAATGGTCTTCGTAGCTTCCTTGACAGCGACCTTATAGACACCAGCAGCGTCAGCAGTCGAGAAAGGAACCTTGGAGATAGTGATCAGCAACTTGAACACGGCAATCTTGACCTCTTCCTCGCCATCAACGATAGAGTCACCAAGAATTGGGATAAAGCCGCTGAGGTTTGTCGGGTTGCGAAGACTATCAAAGCGCTTAGTGACAGCGCGAAGCAGATCCAATGCGAAGCGGATCAACTTGTACGTATGCTTCGTGGTAGCGGCGCGATCACTCTTCTTGGCACCCTTGACAATTAGATAGCGGCGTAACTTGGGGTCAATCTTGGGCTGCTTGACAACCTTTTGACTAGCATAGACCTCTTTGATAACTTCATAGCAGAATATCATGCTGTCGCGACTCTCTGCAGCCGAGTTCTGGATGAGACCGGCCGAGATACGGCTCAGCAAAGAATCAATCTTGCGAACAATCTTCAAATCGACCTTTTGCAGTAGCATTTGTTGCATGGGAGCAACAAGATCGACCAGATGCGTGATCGATGCAGTCTTGGAAATAAGCTCCATGGAGTCTTGACTCTTACTAGACTTTATTTCCTTCATGGTAGTTGTATAGCCATCAGCATCCTTTTCCTGGCCAATGACACCAAAGATATCATCCATTATGATAGTCACCATAGTTGACAAACAGTAGTCTAGACTGCCCTGGCCAAATTCGGGGATGACAGCCAAAAGCAACGAGTGCATGGTGTACGAGAGAACGTGCAGTTGGTAACCGCGCTGGAGAGCACCCTTCAGTTCGTTGAGGATGAAGCCGAAGTATTTAGAGCCAAGAACTACGGCAATCTTGACTAGAGTATCACGGGCCATCTCACGCGACTCCCACGCCTTGGAGCGCAGAATGTGGCAGATATCCGTAAGAACCGAAGCTAGACGAGAGCTCATCTCCGACTCAGGGAGAATAACGAGTAGCTTGACAACGATGACACCCACGGGAACACGATACGAAACCTCGTTCTCGTCCTTTTCGTGTAAGTGCTTCATCATAGGCGGTAGGAAGTTGTTGATGATGTCGTTGTTCATCTTTTCCTGGTCTGGGACGGTCAATGAAAGACGAAGCTTCTTGGGAATGTCTGACGTAGCTTCACTATCGATTTCCATTTCAGACGAGGCCTGAGGACGCTCCTTCCAAGCAGCCATAAGGGAATCGGCAAACTTGCCCATCAGGCGGATATTCTGCTTCTGGAGAGTAGGCTTGCTCTCGATGTATCCGATATACCGCAGCAAAATCGAGCGGTAGTGCCGGAATTCCAAAGATTGGGCTAGCGCTGACACGACAGTACTAGCATTGGAACCCATGGCAGGGTCAAGACCCTCACTACGACCAAAGATGAAGTGCTCTAGTAGGGGGATAAAGAACATGCTCAAGTTGGTGCTGCTAATTTCGCACTCTTTGTTAGCCATGCGAAGCAACTCGAAAGCCTCTAGTTGCTTGGCGGTCGAGGGACTCAGGATGTTGAAGAAAAAGATAGGTTCGGTTGTGTCCTCTTCCATTTTACGCAGACCCTTCAGATCGGCAATAGGCTCCCAGTCAGGAATGTGAACAAGCATGTGGCCCATCACACGTAAGCATTCGCGGCGAACAGTCTCGGATACTTCGCGAGCACCACTGAACATAGCGGGCAGTACGATATCCTTGAGTTCGGCCTCGTAGGCAGTCTTAGCCTCGCCTTTTTCGGTAGCAGCGACGTCCTCAACGAAGCGTCGTATACCGTCAGCCGAGTTAGAGGCTAGAATACCATACTCTTCGTCGAACTTGAGATAGAAGGACAGGTTGTGCAAGATGGGAAGCCATTGGTGGGCAGATAGGGGAGTCTCTCTTTCCTTGGCAACAGCGTTGAAAGCAGCTAGTCGACGATCATAGTCAGGCTCGTCAGAAAGGCCATCAACAAAAGTGTTGAGCTCCGTGCATAGTTGAGCGGTTTCGACCAGAGTTGTATCGCTCTCAGCGAGTACAGTGAGGACACGGCAGAGTGAGTCTCTGTTCTCGCGATCTGTAAAGTAGCTAAACAGGCTAGCCAGTGCTTCACGGATCTTGACAGACAAACCAGAAGAATCAAGAAGACGAGGACCTTCGAGAGCAACAAACTTCTCAAGCACAAGTAGGATCTTTCCCTTGGTGCGGGGGTTGACCTTACGAGGGGGTTGACCCAGCAAACGTGTCGCAATATCAAGGACCAAACGAACGTTTTGGGAAGCATCGACAAACGGCGAAACTTCAATGACGGTGTCAACGCAGGCTTCCAAAAGATCATGTGATGAAGTAGAGCCCTCCAACACTATGGTGATGTGCTTTAGGGTGCAATCTAGGTTGACCTCAATCAACTCAGTCTTGACCAGTTCGTTGAACTCAGATTCGATCGCCGGCATGTTGGCTATCTTCACTAAGTTGCAAACAACTCCCAGAGAGAAAACCTTGACTTCATCCTTGGCCTTCTCGATAGCAAGAATCTCCATTAGCTTAGGTAGCAGCTGGTCGTTGATTCCCAAGAACATGGCAGCCTTGGGCAGTTGTGACCAAGTGTTGACGAGCTGCATGACGTTAGACACGCCCTGGGTCGATTCGGCAGGTAGTTTATCAAGACGAGGAGAGATTATCTCGGCAACCATAGGGCCGGCGTAGGGTGTCCATTCGAACATGGGAGCATTGCGGAATAGTGAGTTAACGCATTTAAGACCGGCGATACGCGCAGAGCGAAGAAGTGAGTCGTTGCTTGTCTGTTCATCCAATTCCTCAATCTCTTGGTCCTCCTCAGCTATGCCACGGAGGCGGCGCGCACAGAAGAATAGACAGTAAAGGACGGCATTGGCTAAAATTTCCGTGTACGGGAGCACACTAGAGCCGAGTTCATTGATTAGTGAAGACGCCATGTTTAAGAAACCAAACTGTTGGCGTACGGGAACAAGCTCTTGATCGACAACTTCTATTTTGAGACCCTTTTCACTCAATATGCGCACGCCACGCAGAGCACCGAGCGAAATGTCGATAAAGCTGCCAAGATCAGCAACACTCAAGTTACGTAGAACAGCAAGACGGGTAGCTTGTAGACCGTGGCGGCCACTGGCAATACCCTTCTTGGAGATAGTCCGGCCATACAGCAGACGCAGCAGCACAGGCATCAACTCCTCGCGGTGAGAAGGCTGAATCTCCTGTTCGCCTTGAAGTAGTAAAGTGAGCTCATTCTTAAACTTGGAATCGTCTAGAAGAGCCTCGAGACGTTCGGAGTAAGGATAGACACCGTTTTGCTTCCAGGTGAGAATGCCTTTGAGGGTAAGGCGCTGAATATCAACGTCACCGTTCTCCATAAGGTGAAGTAAAGCAGAGTAGACCTTTTCGCTCTGGAAGAGTACGCGCGGGTTCACGAACTGTTCAATGACACTAAGCATGGCCTTGCGGTCTGATAACGACCAAGACTTTTGCACATCACGATCCGTTTCCTCGGCTAGAGTTTCGGCAGCTTCATCATCGTTGACAGACCACGAAAGGAAGTGAGGGACAAATTGGCGAGACTTGGTTTCCGCAATAGAGGGCATCGCAATGAGTGCCTTAAGGGCACGACCACGAGCCTGGTCGGAGTATTGCTCAATGAGGCTTTGCTTCTTATCAAACGCAGCAAGCAATTGGCCCACGGCATCTTGGACAGACTCAAACACCCGCTTCGATTCAGTCTTGATTCTCTCGACATTTGTACACTCGAAATCAGTGATAACACGCTTGTCGAAGTCAGTCGGTTGGGATGCTGGACCACTCCATCGGGGTGAAGGTACTGTAAGCCAGTCAAATGCCATGGCCGCAATGTGTTGTTCGCCAACCTTCGTCTCGGAGATCTTGGCTAAAGTCTCGATAGCATAGTCCCAAACAGGCGCAAGCTTAACGGTCAAAATACCAAAAAGGTACGCGGGAACGGCTTGTTGCAACCAGGGCTGTTCGATAGAAGCATAACTGATGCCTAGCTTCCGCGCAAGCATACCGATATGTCTTGCGCTTGCCAGTTCAAGGGGGGGTATGCTCGATACCGACCATTGTGTCGACAGCCTCGTGCATATCCTGATTACGGAACAATTCTCTCAACAATAATAAACTGTTGTAACGTAAATCATGTGAGGGGGCGGAAAGGTTGGCGACCAGAGACATGATAGCAGTTTCAATGTCCACCGGGGACTCGGAAGAACGCTTAGCTGTGTTATCACGGGTCTGAGCAGCAAGTTGTTGCTCGTAGCTGAGCATGGCGTCGAGGAAGCCTACTGAGCGGCCAAACCGAGGCAAAGCAGCCCGAAGTAGTGGTTGAAGAGAAGCATCGACATCACCAGCCCCACGCACCATACGTAGATAAGCGTGAAAACCACGGCTAATGATAAAATGTACTTCGTCCGAATCTAAGGTTGTCGTTGGGCGAAGAGACAGCTTCAGCTTGCGCAGCATCAACTCTGCGATACGGGCGTTTGTTGATGGGTGCACACTGCAGGATTCCAAGACCTGTAACAAAGAAGCATACTTGGGCAAGCATTTGTCTCGCCATGTCTGGGGGTCTTTGTCGTAAGCGCCCCGTTCTGGGAAAGGATATATCTCGAGTTTCTCGAATTTGTTGACGATTTGGGCTTGCCAGCCCTGGGGAATGCTGAAACCTTCCTTGTCTGTAGGAGAGGGGATGGCATTCAGTTCGCGCAGCCGGGGAAGGAGAAGGCAGAGAAGTTCTTCATTATCGAGATCGGCATAACAGGTAGCAACAAAACTGCAATGTGGGTTAGCACTAATATAACACGATGTGGTGCGACTAATGGTGTAACATACCTCTGGAAGGGCTTAAGGAATAAACTCTTAAACCGGCTAGGATCCAACTCGGCAAACAATGTGCAGAATTGAATATACCATCTCATGAATGGGTCGCTGTTCATGATGACTGTGAAGGTAGTGAGAGATGTGATCAATGAGTCGATAGGAGCCAACTGCCACATGCTTGCGACGTTGTATATGACATTATTCCAAAATGGAGCGGCTTGGTTTTCGGCGATTGAGAGCTCAGCTTTGGAGATGGTTTCCAAGATCTTGATCATGGACTTGACAAGAGGATTCCAGTCTACAATTCTGTAACCTTTCCGGACTGTCATGATGGCGCCGTAAACTCTGAGGAGTGGTAATAACCGCCATGGTTCCTCGACATTCTTTGGGCTTTCGATTTGGGTGTTACCAAACTCGCATATGTTCGTGAGAGTTTCTACCATGTTCTTGGCATTTGAATGATGGATGATGCTAGTAACAACGCCGATAGTAACGTCTGTCCAAATAGTATCCTCAGTCAACGCAAACTCTTCTTGGGGAACTGCGCGCAGCAATGCGATGATAATTGCAGAGCCATTAGTGTGGACGGTCTCGCTGTTTCCCTTACAGGCCTCTGCAAACATGGTCATAAGACCATCGTTAAACAGAACGAACTGGCGTTCGCCTTTCTGTGCATACAAGTCTTTGCGGATATGTAACATTAGCTTTTGAAGTGAGGACTCTCTAGTTGAAGGCGAGGCAGCTTTCTTAACGAGGAAGCTCATGGCCTCGGCAGCGAACCGTGCAATATATGGAGGGTTTTTGGCTTTGCCAAGCAGCGGCGAGAGGGCATCGTATGTTGGGCGTAAGTCTGGCACGATCAACTTGGAGAGGTATTTGAACAGGAAGGCAAGAGCACCAAATGTCCATTCTATGACATCGACGCTCTGTGGCTGGCTAGCCACGCCAACGATCAGCTCGAGAGCCCTTGGGTAGTACTTCTCGAAGCGCACACCTAGATCATGGGCAAAGGCCGTCATCAAGTCGAGTAACGGCTCCAAGCTTTCTTTATCATTGGCCTCGATGTGCTTAGCCAGCAGATCGAAGATGCGGTCCTCGAAATGTATAATCTGGGCCAGCGTTTCGCACAGCGGTATAGCTTCACGGCGGAACGACACAAAGCTGCGCGAGATGGTCATCTCGCTCCATTTATGCACCCCAGTGCCGAAATATGAGGTCTCGGCAGCATCATCTTCGGCGTCGATTTCGTAGCGGCGGATCTTCTTGATGGGGTCGAGAGAGTGAAGTTTGGAGATCTTGGTCGAGAAAGACTCCCAGCGGTGGTTTTTCTGGTGCGGCGTCGACGGCTTCACCTTCTTCTTGACGATGCGGCCTGATGAGGGCGGCATCTTGACAGTCTATTGTTGTTTATATGCTGATTATAGTGAGGTGATTATAAAGAGGAAGGGGTATCAAAATAGGAAGAGTTTTGGGGTAGAATTGGCCGACTGTCGTAGCCTTGGCTCTACTTTCGGGCAACTGCTTCAGAAATTTCAACTGGCAATCATCAAGATAACTTACTTGAAGTCGAACTTTCCAACTTTTTTTCTACAAGTTCGTAGCGCCCCACTATAAAGTTCAGTAAATTTTTGTCGGCTGAACTCTGGCTGGGCAGATAAGCCTGTTGATGTAATCCCTGTCTCTTATCGGACCAATAGAAATACTGTCGCATGTGATGGACAATACCAGGGAGCTTCCAGCCTTTTTTTGGGTCTGCTTTTTTCGGGTCTCAAGAGCAGAGCATCGCAACCTTCAACTCAAGTCAGTCTAGTCAGTCTGGCCCAAGCAATTCATCAAGTCATCAAGTGTTTGCCATGGCCTCGCCTAAAGTGTAAGTTTGGGAAGCCTTGATATCTTTTATTTTCTCTGTTTTCACTCACGTCGTACGTATCATCGCTACTAACATTCCAAAAGCATCGTCATCGGCAGCCCTGAGGGCAATCTACGGCCTCTCTTGCAAAAACTCGCCACACTACACTCGAAGAACGCCTTTTCATGTGCTATCGTCACCGGAAATCTGTTCAGCTCTGAGGATGACGACACAGTTGCCGACATTCTTTCTGGGGCTTTAGCCTTTCCTCTCTCGACCTACTTCACCTACGGCACGAAACCACTCCCACCCAGTATCTTACAAAAAGTCGAGGCTAATGAGGACATCTGCGAAAACCTCATCTTCCTTGGATCGCGTGGTGTCATCACCACCCTCGATAAGCTGCGCATCGTCGCGCTCGGTGGTACCCTTGATACGTCACTCGAGGGAACTGCTACTAACCGCCTCGAGCCCATCTTTTCACGAGGTGATGCTTCCGCATTGCGTGGTGCCGGAAACGCAGACATTCTGATCACAGGAGCCTGGCCTGTTGGTGTACAAAAGTCTTCCAAGGTAACAATCAATAGCATTGTAGGCCCTGTTCCGGGTACAAAGGAGATTGCAGATCTTTGCGCCGTGCTTAAGCCTTCTTATCACTTTACGGCCAGCACTGGCGACTACTTCTACGAACGCGAGCCCTTTCTTCACCCCAGTGAAGATGCCTCTTTGCCGCCAAAGATCACCCGCTTCATTGCTATGGCGCCATATGGCAACCCTGCGAAAGCCAAGGCTCTATATGCGTTCACACTGAACAAAGAAATCACAGAGGTGCCTCCTGGTACTACACCTAGTCCCTTGGAGTTTGAGGGAAAGTCAAAACACAGCAAAGATCCCGGGTTTAGTCGCTTCTCGCAATCTCACAATGATGATCGTGGCCGGCGGAAGCGCAAACGCCAGGCATCACCGCCCCCAGGTCCAGATAGATGTTTCTTTTGCTTGTCTAACTCCAACTTCGAGACACACATGTGCGGCAGCATCGGTAACGAAAGCTATCTAGCCACTGCCAAGGGTCCAATCACTACGCCTACAACTTTTGAAAAGAATGGCATCGATTTCCCATGTCATTTCCTGGTCATTCCATTGCCACATGCCCCGACAATCGCCGGTATGGGACCTGTAGACGATCCCCAGAGCGATTCAGTTCGCACTTATAATGAGATGTCTCGGTTCCGTGAGGCTCTTCAGGCAATGGTTGCATCTAAGTCGAATAATAAACTTGGTGCTGTCACATGGGAGATCAGTCGAGCTCGGAATATTCACATCCACTGGCAATTCATTGCAGTTCCCGAAGTTCTCATCAACAAGGGACTTGTTGAGGCCGGCTTCCGCGTCGAAGCTGAGAACCTCAACTATCCAGAATTTACCAGTAAAGATCTAGCTCTACATGAACAGGTGCAATCTGGTGACTTCTTACGTGTGTGGATCTGGAGCACAGATGGGAAGACGAAAACAGAAAAGACATTGGTCATGCCACTTGATCCGGAGTCTCGTTTTGATCTCCAGTTTGGTCGTAGAGTCATGTGCAAACTTATAGGTTTAGAAGATCGTACAAAATGGCAAGACTGCGTACAGTCTACAGAAGACGAAACGACAGATGTGGAAAGATTTCAGGCGGCATTCAAGCCATGGGATTTTACTGTGGATGAGTAGAACCGATTATACATAGATGATACCAATACAGCGTACAAGATAAATATAATAACTAGATGCACGAGCTTCTTACAAGTGAATTATTGAGAATGTTAGGGTTTACACATCTAATAGGGTTGTTATAATTGTACTAGTTTTAACAAGGCCCTGAAACAAGCGGCACTACCAGGGTCTAGTCAAGCCAGGCTCCAGGCTTTCTAGGTCTAGAATAGAATTAGCCCAGGAACTGAGTTTGGTGGGGGGCTTTTAGAGTCCAAGCACTCCCTGTTTGGTGTAGCACCAGCTCCAAGTAAGCTGCCAGCTTGGCCTTAATATACCTTAATCTTAGTAGTGATTGGCTCTTAGGCTGTCAAGCTATATTGCTAGCAACGGAATTTGTTTTTTTTTTCTCTGGAGGCGGTCTCGAGTTTACGATCCGTGCAGAAAGAAGCAACAGAAGAAAGAGAAGCTTTGTCCCTTTCATTATTTTTTGGGTTTTCTTTTCTTCTTTTTTCCATTTCCCATCTCGTTCGCCTACAGGATAGGTGGCTTTAATCGATTAGACAAAAAAAGAGAATAGAACCGATTGTTATTCTCTGCGCTTTCTCTGCGAGAACGCATCTCCTCAATACTCGACACCGACGCTCTTCCAACCACTAGGGCATGCGATATCTGCCACGATGAAGTTCTCAGCTGTTTGTGTTGGCCTCCTGGCGCTGCTGTCGCCTGTGACGGCGCCTGGAGCAAGAAGGTGAGATTACTACAATATGAGCTTTTTAACTAGGCGACAGCGATATCATAGAGCTATGGATTGCTAACGTCTGCTTGTTTTCTATCGACAGATCGCGAGATCTTCCGCGTTCGCGCTGAAATCCAGTCTGCCGAGGGCGCCGACTATACCTTCTACAAGTACATGGGCATTGAACCCAACGCCAACCAGGAAGATATCAAGAAGGGCTATCGCAAAATGACGCGCATGCTGCATCCCGACAAGGTGCGCCAGCGTCTGTTTGCCGAGAAGGCCGCTGATGCCAAGGCCGATAAGAAGAAGGGAGCTAAGCCTAAGCAGCCCACGCGCTCCGAAATCAACAAGGCCATCAAGATTGCCTCTGACAAGCAAGCCCGTCTGACCATTGTCAACGACATTCTGCGTGGACCCGGCCGTGAACGTTACGACCACTACCTTTCCAATGGTTTCCCTCTCTGGAAGGGCACTGACTACTACTACACGCGCTACCGCCCTGGTCTGGGCACCGTCTTGACCGGCTTCTTCATCACCGTCGGAGGTGGCTTCCACTACATTGCCATGTATATGAGCTGGAAGCGCCAGCGCGAGTTCGTCGAGCGCTACGTTAAGTTTGCTCGTGATACTGCCTGGGGTGATATTGCCAGCCGCGCTGCCCCCGTGCCGGTTGCTGCGCCAGAGCCTGCCGAAGAACCTGAAGAGGCCGCCGCCCCGATTCCCCGTAACCGCCGCGAGAGACGTCTGATGGAGAAGCAGGAGAGAACGGATGGTAAGAAGCCCGTTCCTAAGCGCAAGCCTGGTAGACTCCCTGCTTCTGCTTCTGCTGCTGCTGCCGATGAGGAAGAGGTTATCGAGTCTGGCCCCGTCGGTACTCGTAGACGTGTCGTTGCTGAGAATGGCAAGATTCTGGTTGTTGATTCTCTGGGCGATGTTTATCTTGAGGAAGAGGACCGTGACGGAAACGTCAACATGTTCCTCCTAGATGTAAGTTTCTTTTTTCTCCTCATGTGCATCTAACAACGTTGCTAATTTTTCATGTCCTTTAGCCCGAAGAGCTTGTCCCCCCTACCATTAGAGATACCGCCATCTTCCGTATTCCCATCTGGGTCTCCAACACTGTTAAGGCTCGTCTAGGTCTGGCTAAGAAAGGGTCCAGTGCCCCCGTGGATACACAGGGTGACGATACCTCGTCCTCCGATGTCCCCCAGGATACGCCTGATCACTCTGGCTCCGAGTTCGAAATGGTCGACAAGTCCGTGGACGATCTTGGTAAGGTCAAGACGTCCGGCTCTCAGGCCCAGTCGGCTGCTGCCAAGAAGCGCAAGGCTACTAAGAAGCGGTGATACTGTGAATACTACTATAGGTGCGAGTATATGGTGAAGGGTGAATAGCAAGGTTGGCATATCATACATAAATAAAGCAAAACATCAAAGGCCTCCCTGGCATTCAAAATAGACGTACATGCTTTCAGCATTCATTGATCTTTTGGTCTGGAAGGGACCAGGACCAGGACCCTGGCTCTGGTGTAAGTGGCTAATGACGTCACAATCAGTGACATGACGATCAATCTAAGTGTATCATAGTAGGACGGCTTTTTGCATATGCTCGTGCCGCGCCCCACAATATTATTATTACATTGACCGACAACTTGCAAAACTTCAAGAGTTAGGCGTCAGTCATGGGGATATCAGAATACAGAATCTGCTCTACAATGAGGAATGTGATGACTTGATGGTTATTGATTTTGAGAGAGCTAGCTATATCAGGCCCTCAACAGCCACCAAGAGAAAGGGTAGTTTCAGCTCTGTTGCTCACCCCAAGAAGGTAAATCTAGGAAGGTGGCATCAACAATTAGAAGTTGGCCTGTGACCTGCTTTATACTTAGTTTTTAATAGTATGGTACTAACTCCTTATGAATAGCTGTTGTGGTGTTCTTGAATTGCCTAGTAAATAAATCTTTATGATTGATTATGTTTTCAAATGCCATCCATAACCAGTAATTAGATGCTAATTTATAGCTATGCAGTTATTACGGTTGTTTTCAGCTGTTATATTGTACCTTTTGGTATATGTTCATTCTAGAGAAGAGAAAGTAAACAGCAAGTTTTGTATCATTGCTGGCATTGGAAATACTAGTTAGGGTGATTCACATAGTGACTAATTAGTATTTACTTGGTGTACTAGCAAAAGGGTTAGTCTAATTCTGGAACACACCAAACCTTTTCTATCTTCTCTTCGTCATTGCACGTTGCAATTATACCTTGGAAGCTATGCCACTACTATTCTCTATTACATACGTACGTCTGAGCATCGATCGATGTACAGCTACGTACGTCTGAGCATCGATCGATGTACAGCTACGTACGTCTGAGCATCGATCGATGTACAGCTACGTACGTCTGAGCATCGATCGATGTACAGCTACGTACGTCTGAGCATCG
>RHDR01000268.1:0-40320 GCA_009806295.1 Davidsoniella neocaledoniae
AATTAAACAGCCTTTTTTTTTAGTCTCAGCATTCATCCCTCTCTATATCTCATACAGTTAGTCACTTTGTTTGTCTTTTTTTTCTTTGGCGTTGAGCATTTCCTTTTTTTTATGTTGCAGTCTTTTCTATCGACGCAACTATGATTTTCTTTCTGCATATAATCAGTTTTGGCTCTTTAATTTCCTTGTTTATTATTCTTTGTTTCTGCTTTTCTGGTGGGCTCCAGTCCCGTCCAATGTCATCGTGTAACACTTTCTTTTTTTTTTATTCTTGCTTTAGTTATCTGATATATCTCGGGGCACTAGATAGTTCTATTTTGTCAATCTAGATACCTATTTATTATATTACCAGACTTTCTCATATTTGATATCTGTATTTTTATATTCACGTGCCTATCTAGTACAGCAAATGTGATAAAGAACAAAGTAACGCATATCGCATATCAAAACTTGTATATACAGACAAAAAAGACAAAGTCAGTGACATGAAGCATTGTATGTTTCGAAATATATTGAAGCAAAAAGAAAAAAGCAAGTGATATAAAAATAAAATCAAAAGGCTATATTATATATACTCTATATAGCATAAACACCCCAAATCAAGTCCCGCTATTAGATAAACTGTAATAAAAAAGAAACAAAATGATAGAATGATAGATAATTCAACGTCGTAAAGTCGTGAATAGTGAATGCTTTGAAAACAGCAATTTCACTTTCTAGAGTAGAGAATAGATGTAGATGATTGTAAGTAGAAATGAAAGGAGAACAAAGAGAGACATATATCCTGATTTGTCTTTATATCTCCTAGAGCGGAGAAAGCCAACATCGAACCATGACGATGATGCCTTACCGACAGATATATGGCTGGTTCAAGAGGGCAATCTCTCGAGCAATATGAGCCCATTCTAGTTCACGCCTGAATTCATCATCCTTATATCCGTCATCACTATCGTCGTCGAGATCGAAGGCGCTAACCTTGGCATAGCGTTCTTTATGGGTCTGTTCCTCCCATCTCAGAAGCTCATAAGTAAATCGGAGGTGAGGTTGGATGATGACATTAAGGCGTCTGGCACGAACATAGCAATAAGCACGAGGTAGAGAGAGGTTCATAGATCTCATGATCTCGGCAATACACACAGTCGCAGATCGTGAGACGCCGACTCGGCAGTGGACCAAGGTAGCCTTGCCTTGATAACGAGCACGATCTAGTTTGGGGGGGGTTGTTAGTACAAAGAACATAAGTTGATGGTAAGAAATCAAGGCTCTAGGGCTCTCTTACCGATGAACTTGAAGCAGCGTTCAAACTCGGGCGTGAGGGTATCGACGCCGTTATCCTGGACCCCCTGGATCTGCAGGATATTGTCAGGCCCCCATTTATCGAGTTCTCCATCTCGCCAGGCAGAGACCTCGCCAACACTGAGCACCTGAGTTATGCCCAAGGCACGTAGCAGATCTGGGTTGTTTGCGTGGTTGATATTCCCCAGGTACATATAGTCAGTGACTCGACTAGGCAGTGAGCCGTCCATGTTGCGGAACCAGCGCGGCTCGTCGTTTGCTGTGACGTGGAGCGCATCCGAGTCGATGGATTTACACAATGGTGATGCTCGCATCAGAGGATAGCTCAGTGCCTTCAAGAAGGTGACGTCACTCGGATAAGCAAAGAAGTTACGCTTCAGCTCAGTGTGAAGGTCCAGCCAGGCCTTGGGGATAGCTCGGCCGGTGCTGTAGGAGAAGTATGCCAGGGCTAACAGAGTGGTCTCGGTGTAGCCATCAGCGCAGTGGAATAAAACCTTGCGAGGCATACGGATGGGCGACGCCTTCTGAGTCTCGTTATCGCAGTCGAGGATGAGGACCTCGTCGATATCGATCTCGGTGACGTTGTCGTCCTCGGGCTGAGTCACGTGCTCTACATGCTCTACATGTTGCACCTCATCACTGCCCATAGTGAAAGACAGCGTGGATGTCGAGGCTACACCGAGATCATCTGGCAAGGTGCCGTGGGCGATATGTAGATCCACTTGCATATATCGACGACATCGTTAAGTTCGCTATGGTTCCATCCCGAGAAAGTGACACTGCCACTAGCGGGGAATTCGCATGTAACCCGGGCTGGCGTGACACCGTCATCCAAGCTCGGGTTGACGGCAATATCGCGGAAGACGTCCGGGCGGAACAAGCCGGAATCAGCACATTCCACAAACACGTCAAAGTCCGGCATATCGGCGTTGGGATTGGTCAGATCTGGCGTCGGGCCGAGCCATACATTGGGCGATATCTCAGTCGGCTTGGCCATATTGTACATCTCGGAACGCTCTTGCTGGTGGAAATCGATGACGTTACCGGTCATATGGCCGACGGAGTCGATAGCCACGATATCGGCGTGAGACTCTTCGAATACAGAAAAGGGAGAGATGCACACAAATGTGTTCATGACGGGAACATCGAGGTGGCCTGCAGTCTGCTGCTTCTTACGCCATCTGACTTGGGCATCGGCGATGCCATAGGCCGCCGTGAACACCACGTCGCGATTCTCGCCATATACGATGATGTCGGAGACAGTAGCGGTTTTGACGCTCTGGATGTGGAAGTTGCGCACGCTGAAGCCTGATCGCGGATCGACATCGATGAACTCGAACTCGGCCTCGGAGCTGCCCTTTGACTTGGGCGATTTCGTGATGATATCTGATGGTGCCAGCGCGCCCTTGAGGCGAGACTGGCCCAGGTTTCCGTCGGCTTTGACGAGAACTACAGACCGGAGACATCCGGGTATGCTGCGCTCGTGAGATCGTCGGCGCATAGAAAAGAAGGCCTGCTGTATATTATTCTTGGGATGCAGACCGTGAAGCCATGGGAAGACACGCGATGGAAGCGGCATTGGCTGTCTCGCCATATAGCCCACGGCATCAGCAACACCAGACGGATCTATAGAGTATACTGAAATGTTGCCGCAGTTCACCCGCTCGTAGTCATCGGGAGGGAACAGTAGTGATCGCGAGTTGATATCGTCGGCCGAGTCTCTGTCGTAGTCGCTGTCTTCCGAGTCTTCTGGGCTGACGGAAACACTGCTGCGAAGCGATCTCTGTGCGCTTCCAGGCGGACAATACGGCAGATGGCGTGAAGCAGGCGGCGCCGTTCTGGGAATAGTCACAGCAACTGAGGTTTTGCTTGCGCTGGCGAGCGTCTCGACCATGTCGTCTCGAGAATGTGGTACAGACACAGCTGCTGCCATAGTAGTAGCCATGATATGATATAAAAGTGCTGGAATACTTCGAGCAATCGAGAGTGGTGAAGGTGCCTGTTCGGCTGTTGCTTTGACTTTGACTTATAAGACAAATCCACGTCGAGTGGATACACACGAGCTTCCTAACGCTGGATCTGGATCGTAAGCAAATATTCGAGCTAGGATGTAGTAATTCCGCACTATATCAGACTATGATAGGAAGAAAAAAAATAATATGGTGATGATGTGAATGTCTGGAGAGAAAAGGGCAGTATCAAAGATATGTATCTTTTCCTGATACTTTGACAATAAGATGTTAGACACGGAGAATCCAGTCAAGCTTGGGCTAGCAATAATCACAAAGTAATAAAGAAAAAGGTTGAAGGCAAAGAAGAGAAATCAGACAGGCAGGGGTGGCGGCAGCGTAATAAAAGAGAAGGGGAGGGGTGCTGTGCCAAGAAGTGATCAAGACTCCCAGAAACAGGAACAAAAAGCAAAATAAAATGGGCAGATATGTAGGTAGGTTTGGACTTATTTACTTACCAGATTAGATTAGAATCAAGTTTGTTGATAACGGTGGTTCCTGCTACCACAGTCGAGTTCCGTTATCTCTTTTTTTTTTTTCCTTTCTCTACTAAATACTGACACTGATATCTTGGAAATGCTCGGGTGGCAATGTGGATTGCTGAGACAAAAGACGAGACAAGTCAGACCCAAGACCAAGAATTACACCGCACTCTTGGGGGAGGATGAGAAGAGTGATGAGTGTGACAAGAGATATCGTCGATAGCAAAAAGGAAAAGAATAAAAAATAAAAAGGCGCACGGTCTGGGCTTGAGCTTGTAGCAGGTCAGGTTACGTGCCAGTGGCACGAATATGTTCTAGACAAGTCGAGCAATCGAGAGTGATGAAGCGAACAACCACTTGATATTCTAGCGGTGGTGGTGATTTAGTTAGTGCCAGGGTTGGGTTGACACAGCACAGTGTTGTAGTATCAAACAAAGTCTGATAGCATTAGTGGTATCACTGTTTTAGTGGCCCATTCATCACTATGGGCTATATTCGGCGGGCGAGGGATATAGACCAGTCTTTATCAAAGGGCGGGAAGATACATAGGTTGATATGAAGTTGACCACAAGGGAGCGTGGCAAAGAATGGACAAAAATAAGTAGAGGAACGAGGAATGGATGACTAGAAGAAGCAAAAAGAGCCGGCTATGGTTACAAACTAGATGAATACATATATATATACTTATATCTTTATATCCACCACACAAAGATAATGGGCGTAGATAGATAATCGAAGATAGATATGTAGATATTGACAGCTCCACACTGAACTGAACGGAGTAGGCGTTTAAAAATGGTCAGCAGCGCTACTCTTAAGCTACTCTAGCGAACTATGACGGCTTGATAGCTGCAGGTTGGATGCAGGCTAGACTGGAGGATTCAGAACAGACATCTGCTTATCTTCTTTTTTGGAGGGTAACTAAAGATAAAAAAGAAAAATGCTAATTAATATCTAGCGATAGATTACGAAGAAATAAGAACAGCAAAAAATTACAGAAGAAAAGATGGTGAAGACTTAGAAAAAGAGAAAATGGGAATATAGAGAGAAAAAAAAGAATGTAATTTCAAAGTAATTAATGGGAGAATAGGATAGGATAGGAAGGAGAACTCGAAGGGGAAATCCGTGATGAGATCAAATGAAAACAAAATAAAATCAGTCACATCACCAAATGTTATCGTGGCAGGAAAAAGGCAATTGCTACATGCATGCGTAAATCCATCCATTATACAGATACATATGTACACAATAAGTACGTACGTACTCGAATTCATGGCAGTTACTCATGTTGGTTCCTTCCTACCCGAAATTTTCCATTGTCAATCATCTACAACTACATCTCTCTAGCATTTGAAGTTGTTTATACCTTTTTTTTCTCTATTTCTTTTCAACTAATTAATTAAACCCCTTCTCTTTTCTTAGTCTTCTGATTCCAATGAACAGAGAGGCCTGTCTGTCCGTTCTTAGGAGCTCAGGTGCAATCGAATCGAAATTTAATAAATTAATCAAAAGGCGGGAAGGAGTCAGCAAATGTCGATACCAAGTTACTAGGTTTACTGTCAATTTTTAAAATCTGATACTACATACTAAGCCCATAGTTAGTGTATTTTATAGAACATATTGTAATTATAGTATCTTCCCTTTTACATCAGTCGTTTCCTACATACAAGATATATCTTCTTCTTATCTTACAAAACATATTCAATAGATACAATCATGGTCATCTACTTCATGTCTCTCTCTCTCTCTCTCTCTCTCTCTCTTTCTTTCTACATATGTATCTCTCCACTAGCCTATCTCTCTATCCTCCTCGACAGGGTCAAAGAATCCCCATCCCATCCCTTCCCTTTTTTTCAGATTTCACCCAACCCGGCGGCATGATACCCCTGGCCCCTTATTTGACAAGCATCTTTTAGCACCCAGCCATAAATATAAATAGCCAAACGTTGGAAGAATCAATGATTGCAAAATAGTTGTACATTGAAAGAAGAAAAAAATGAAGTCACAGCACATTCTTCATGCCAGTCAGGAAAGGAATGATATTTCTTATTATGAAGCAGATTGACGTCAAGACAATACGATCGAGATATCTCACTACAGTCTATAGTTAGCTGTTCAGCTACATCTGCAAATACTGGCTACCCACATTGTATTACATCATATGTTCTTTCGTCATGGCTATCTACATATACATACATACGTATTCACTACTTAATTGCCTGCTAACCTAATCACTATAACGACATGTACATATATGTTCCGGCAACAGTAAAACCCCCGCTAAAAAGCACACAGACACACACAATGCACACCAGACCATCCGAAACACGACGAGACACGGCTGTACCGCAGGATTGGACATAAATGTTTGAATAGATGAACCCAAACCATTACTTTATGGACTCTCTTATAGCAGCTTATTACGGTACACAAATGTATACATCTACATGTTGATACATGTAGATACATATGTTGAACCCAGTATACAGCTAGTAGTTGTAAACATTGAATCTAGGCTTCTTGAAATAGCAATCTTAGTACGATCCTGATATACAAGAGTTCGAGTTCTTTTTTTATGTCATATCAAGTACTAACTAACTAATACAAGAAAGATCAACTAAAATTTAACAATCATGTTTTACCCACAAATATCTATATTTACATCGGTAGCAGGCTTGGATGGATTATTACACTAAGCCCTAGCGCTTCAGTGCTGCTTATTAGTGGCAGTATGTTTAAACCTTATAATTCACCCAACTGAATATATTAATGGACCAACTGATGCAACAGCAAAAACAATATGTATAAAAAATACATTAGAATGTACATAGTAAAATATTAGTAGACATTGAGGAGCTCAAATATATGCTTTTGGCAACTCCCATGGGCTCTATATCTATATCATGTTACTAATGTAGTTTTTACTTGCGCTTGATAAATGAGGGGAACTCTTTGCTAGTTGTACTTTCTTGCTTTTAATATCTCCAGCCAACAGCCAACGCACTTTAAGCGCCAAGTGACTAAAAGTGCTACTGCATCCCTTATCGTATCACTTTTTTTGAGGCCATGATTACTCGACGGCCCATAATTTTTTAGAGGCCCAGGTTTAGTCGATTTCACTCAATTCTTTTTGACGTGCAAGTGAAAAGTATAATCATCTATCATCATAGCTGAAGGGGGGGGTCCTCACAGATGACTAGTTGTTTATGGGATATGCAACCTTTCAACCAGCATGAGATCTGCGTCGATACAATTATATAAATACATATGTACGTACTTTATCCTTACGATATCCCTAGTTAGTATTCTTACTGCTTCTGATCATGATACCATTAAATACATCCATGGCGTCTAGTTTCATGACGCGAGCCAGGTCCAGACTTTTCTTTTGTCCAGAACATAAGCACTATATTAGGGTTAACGTGAATTAGGGTGAAACGTCCTTGCCTCAATTCATCGTTAATAAAGATGATTACTAACAGTTAGGTTCATCTGGAGCTCTTTACCAAGAATGGCTCTTTAATTGAAACACGTGATCTGATATTATGTAGATAGTGACCGTTGGAATTGCATGTGACTTTTGTTTACTGCCTATTGATGCTCTGATGACAAGATGATGACAATTACAAGATAAAGTTTCAGTTCATTTGTTTTTGAGAATCTCTATTTAAAGCTTCACTCCCGTTTATTATTCTTTTTGATTCATGAGCTCTTCTTATCTCAACCTCTCGAATTTAATACTGGCATTGTATCCCTAACCCTTGCTCTATTACCGCCCTATTGCGACGTGATGTTGCTTGCATATGTATTCGATATGTATGACGAGTGAGTGAGTGTTTCGGTGAAGAAAAACGATGACTGATTAAGGCTTTCTATCTCGATGGCTTTAATATCTAGAAATATCCCTCAAGTATTCTTCTCAAGTATGATATGCCTCATAGTGAAGGATAGGGCTATTCATATACATATTAGTAGTAGGTGATCTTTCGCCGTTTTCAGTCAACGAAGGAGGGACAGACAATAAACAGAAAGCTTTCAATTATATTTTGTTTCATTGGGCCATTATTCTAATTTATTTTCATATTTTAATTCTTTTATTTTTTCGGTTGGAGACCTTGTTTCCCATCAAAAAAAAAAAGACAAGGGTTCTAAAGCCATACATATTAGCTACAAATCAAGCTCCTACAATTTGTTGACTTTGCTTTGCTTTAGCTCTTCTATAGCTTTAGCTTTGATTTATTGCGTATTGATTATTCAAGTTCGACCCAAGTGTCCTGCCTGCCTGTCTCTGACCTCATAGGTGTTTCCATTTGAATCTCTAGGTTGACAACAGAACAGCAAAATATTACATTTTCATTTTCATTTTCATCTACTTCTTATTTCAGTATTTACTGCTATCCTTCTTTCTTATATAAACATTGCTCGCTATATCTCGAATCTGGATACTATTTCCACAGGAATATTTCGCCAAAATGTCGCCTCGAGCGCATTGCGGCCCTAAATGTCGTCTTGCGCCGCCTCCAGATCCCATGCCTAAAGAGACTAAGAATACTAGGAACAACAACAACACCACTAAGAAGACTACCGGAGACGTCGCGAATACGCCTCTGGATGAAGCTGAAGCTCAGAGATCCTCGAGTCAGCCCTCCAATTCTCTTATATCACAGCGAAAGCCACTCGCAAAAGAACGAGGTCGACCGTCACTCATCGACAAGCTCGCCGAAGCTGAACTTGACGATACCCAGCCGCCACCGCATGTCAGCGCCCAGTTCTTCTATTCCTCTCCGATCCCTATAGACGACCCGCTCTCGCCCGGAACGGGCCCAAACGCTTCAGATCCCGGAGGCTTCAAGGGCCAGCTTCGGCCATTCTCTCGCCCAGACAACAACACTCTTGAAAAGGCCTGGAGGAATCTCACCTCCACTCGCGATGCAATAACCCACCAGCGCGTGTATGAAATGCAGAGCCTGAGCCTAGAGGCGACCAAGCAGTACGATGACATCATATCCCGCCTCATCCACCGTATGGCCCAGAAGCACCTCGACAGGCACGGCTCTAAGCCGGAGGTGTGTGCCACCGTTCTCCAGCCGGTAAACACCACTATCTCGGTCAACGCATGCTGTTCTGATCTGTGGAAAGACGTTGATGTTCAGCTGGAGGAGAACTTCTGTGCCCTTATGCGTCGGAACTATATCAGGTTGAATAGAGACCGTGTTGCTCACGAGGTCATGGATGGGCTCCGCCGTCTTCTCTTGACCAAGGCTCTTGCACAGGGCACCGAGCTCTCTAGATCAGAAAGCACCAGTTCCATACCGTCTGTCCGA
This sequence comes from Davidsoniella neocaledoniae, assembly GCA_009806295.1. NCBI lineage: Eukaryota > Fungi > Ascomycota > Sordariomycetes > Microascales > Ceratocystidaceae > Davidsoniella > Davidsoniella neocaledoniae. Next base: position 9,112 of record RHDR01000268.1, read on the forward strand.
GATGCTTCACGGACTTCCACGCCGTTTCCCGCAGAGAGCCTGAGAGGGACGCCTCGATATATGGGTGAAGCCAGGGTAGCTAGCAAGGAAACCATGAACGACCTCGAAACCCGCACACGCGCTCTTTCCGGAATGCATGAGCGTGATCGGGAGCGTGATCGGGGATCTCTTCCGTCAACTCCCGTGACCTCAAACTTTGCATCTATACCGGCTCCTGTTCCACGGCCAAAGAAGCCCACAGCAGCAGCCATTGCCTCATCAATGCCTCCTGCCCTGCCTATATCAGGCATCGGCAGCCTGGTTCAACAGTCTCGACAGCAAGTCCGGCAACGAGGCGAGACCCAGTCAAATCGCAACAGCATGGCCTTTTCCGAGCACGGCAGGAGTCGGCCACACAGTCGGGATGGAAATCCAGGAGTTCCGGAACCTCCTACTGCCAAGGCCCAGCTGAGTACGACGGCCCATTCACTGCAGGATGCCCCGGTCATCGAACGGAGTCAAGATCCCGTCGAAGTGTCTGTTGGATTGTCTCGTTTGCACGTCGTCAACATCCCCAAGCTGATCATGAAGCCTATATATTGGTCTCCCGTAAACGACGTGGCTTCTGTGATGCGGGCTACATGGTTCTATAAGTAAGTGACCAAATACTGTATCTTGTCTTTCTTAGTCCCACATACTAACCTAAATTGATTGATATAGAGACACAATGCTACCCGTTCCTATCATAGTGGCGAATCAGCTTGAGACTGGATATAGAGATCTTCGGGCTTGGAGTCAAACGTGGGCTGTAGAACTCAAGTGTGCCGTGGAAATAGGCGCCGCCGGAGAAGAGAAGATCTCACATCCTCTCTGGCCGCAGGAACTTGCTAATCCAAATGCCAAGCTGCCACATCTCGATGAGCCACGCATTGGAAGCGACATCTACTGCGCAGGACGATGCTTCTCCGACGAAGCTGCAACCGAGGGCAAGCTACCGGCTCCCCTTTCTGTCAACCTGGAAGCCATGGCTGCTGATTCTGCCCATGCGTCTGACCCTCCTGAGGCGACAGCTTCTGTGCGACCCTATGTGAACTATCATGTGATATATCAGGACACATCACGTGCGTTCCTGCTGAAGCCTAGTCTGAAGCCATCGGCCTACTATGGTAGACGGCCGATATCACGAATAGTCAAAGGACTGTCAGTCGGCGTACCGGTCGTCCGCGGGTTTGACAGAACCCTTTGGGAAAAGCTATATGAGAAGACCCTAAACCCAGGCAAAGAGGAAACATGGGCAGCCAGCGGCGACAATGCCGATTCTACACCCAATGATGACGAACAGGAATGCCCGGCCTGTGCAGAGCAGCAGGAAAAGACCCGCGTCACTGATCTCGTTCTGGTGGCTCATGGCATCGGCCAGAAGTTTGCAGAGCGTGTTGAAAGCTTCCATTTCACCCACGCCATCAATTCTTTCCGGCGAGCAGTCAACATCGAGTTGCAAAACCCTGCAGTGAAGGAGATTCTACGCCCCGAACACAACGGTATCATGATATTGCCCTTGAACTGGCGTCATACTCTGTCATTCGAGGACGGCGGCCTGATGAAAGATGAAAACGAAGGCGAACCCCCACAGGAACTCTACAATCTCAAGGATATCGAACCAACTACGATCCCAGCAGTTCGTAGCATGATTTCAGATGTCATGTTCGACATTCCGTTCTACATGTCCCAGCACAAGTCCAAGATGATCTCGGCGCTTATCGTCGAGGCAAATCGAGTCTATCGACTATGGTGCCGCAATAACCCTGGATTCTTAGAGAATGGACGCGTACATCTCCTTGCCCATTCCCTAGGAAGCGTGATGGCACTTGATATTCTCTCGAAGCAGCCTACTCGCTCTCCTAAGCTTGATCTTTCACTGAACAAGCAACCCTCGGGCCAGTTCTTCGAGTTCGACACTTGCAATCTCATATTGTGTGGAAGCCCATCGGCCTTCTTCCTCTTGCTGGAGCGGGGGAACTTGGTGCCTCGTCGAAATCGATCCAAGATTGGAGCTTCAACTACAGACTCCAATGATCCAGCTCTTACGGGAGAAGTAGGCAAGTTTGGATGTATCGCGGTAGACAACGTGTACAATATATTAGCTAAAGAAGACCCGATTGCGTATCTGCTGAACGGCACTATCGATCCGGCTTACTCGGCAAGCCTAAAGACAGCGTACATCCCGAGTACGGCGACTTCATTCCTCAAATCCTTCAGCAATGCCTTCCGTGGCTGGATTCCGGGCTCTGGATCTACAGTAGACGGCGCAGCTCAGATACCTTATAGTGCCGACGAAGATGGAGACGGATACTTGGACGATAGAGTTCACCATGATACCGGAGTACCCTCCAGGCTACCTTCGCAGCTCGAACTAGAGATCCACGACTTCACGCGTGAAGAAGCCGCTGAAAAGAAGGCTCTCCTCTTGAACGATAACGGCCAGATCGATTGGTACTTGCGAGGCAGCGGAGGGCCCCTTGAGATCCAGTATCTCAACATGCTTAGTGCGCATACTAGTTACTGGACCAATCAGGACTTTATCCGGTTTGTATGCGTGGAAATTGGTCGTCGACCGGGAAGAAAGTTCGCGCTACCGACTATGCGCGCCATCAAGGCTACTAAGCGTGGTTTGAATGGGGTTTCTGGAGGATGATAGACAGAAAGTCAAACAGTCAGTCAGAAAGTCAGTACTACTACACCACCCTCAAGGGGTTCTTGATATCACAGGTCCAAACTTGATCTTGTTTGCCTTAGATAATCGCATGTACTTTTGTTGTTATCTGATGGCTCATTTTGGATATGACAAACCCCAAGAACGGCCAGGGTTTGTTTCCAAGTCAAGTCAAGCCAAGTCTGTCACTTCGGCTTGACTCTATTCCGCCCTTGGCACTCCGTCAAGGTCACAGCGCACTGGTTTTACTGGTCTGTCTCTTTGAAGAAAATTTGGTCTTTCATATTGGTAGTAGCCATTCTGCCACTAAGCGATGTTTCCAGGAGTAGGAGTTTTTTCTTGTCTTTTTTTTCTTCTTTACTATCTAAGATAAGGGGTTTTTGTTTGATTTGCTGTGCCTTGGGTTGTCGAAGCGTTCTCAAAAGAGGCTCCGAGGCCGTGTTTTGTTCTTTTTTTTTTCTTTTACTTATTATTTTGGAGGCATTAGTGAATTACAAAGGCGTTTAGAAGGGTTGGAATAACATTATCTCTTTTTTTTTTTTAAATCATAAACCAGAACTACATAGAGAAACAATAAAGTAACATAGAGCCAAAAATGAGACAATAGAGACAACAGAGACAATAGAGACTATGGAGCTATTGTTGGCACATAAAAAGGCAAGACTGCAAATGTCATCTGAACAGTCAATCATATTAGGAAACAACCGAGGCTATCGTTATTTCTTTTTTCTATGTTGAAATCGGATGATTTTGATGATAGGGAAGGAATGAAATTGAGGAGATTTTCGAGGAATCTTTCCCATGAGTGTTCTAGTTGATGATCTCAATGACAATTTAACTTTCTATGACGAAGAAAGCTAAGACGTCGAGTCTTAAGAAACGATGTATAGGATATCGTGCGTTCAACGTCATAGAAACAGTGTCCCCATGATCATGTGGCTTTCTTCTTTCTTCTTTCTTGTGCTTTGTCTACTTGGCTGTCTTCCTAACATGATATACAATATGTACATATATATCCAACACCCCCCCCTTGTTGTAAGATGACGAGAAGGGAAGAATTAAAAGAGTCAAAGAAGAGATATTAGTTGGTGTGGGGGGACAACGAAAACAAAAGATAGATAGTCATACCCCCTCCCCCACCATATCCCGTTCTATGTATAGAGTTTGAAGTCTTAAGATGGCGTGCTGAGATGCTTTGATATAGAGACTCACGGAGACCGCCTTATATTAGCATACTTAGTAACGGTAGGAACAAGCGGATCGATCCCATTATAGAAGAACAATGCGTTCTTCCTTTTTTTGTTTGGCATTTTTGGTGACGAGGCAAGGTTTAGAGATAGATGATATATATATGGTAGTAACTATTAACTCTATCTATAAACACATACGGCCACTTTTAGTAGTCCCTTATTCGATATATCGGATAATATTCTATACATTCTATTAGGCATGACGTGATTATGCAAGATTTATCTAATGAGGAGGGGGGATGATATATATCAATCTTTATATGTCAAAGGAAATGCTACTATACTTGAAAAGTTTCTTTTCTGGATCTGGGTTCTGGAGGCTTTAGTTTTAGTTCATGCTAGAGAAATAGAACTGAACAAGAAAAACAAAAAACGTATAAAAAAACATCATGATAACAAGAAAAAAAAAAAAAAGAGAGAGGTTGAAAACAAACGAGGCGAGAAGGCGAAACTGCTTATCAATGGGAAGTTACAGACTATTCCAGTTTGGAAGACGGCCTGTGCTCAGCCCTACCAGGCACATTTTGATCTTTTGCGCCTTGGCCTTTATTAGACTTGGCTTGCCGTATTAGATAGACTCACTCTACTCTACTCCAAGAATACAAACAAGAAGAGAAGCCAAGGTTGGATTCCCAAGGATAACTGGCTTCGTTCTCTTCTTGGCACCCCCAAAAATAAGAAGCCCAAAGAGAAGCTTTCTATTGTTATTTTTTTATTTTTTTTTTTTACTCGAGACAGGAATTCGAATACGCGGAATACGAGCATAACGGATTCAGCCCTATAACGCAAAGCCAACGAAGAAGGTCTGAGCGATGAATGAATTTTAGCTAGGATAAGCAAGATAAAGCTATATGTAGGTTTGTCTTTTATTGCTCTTACTCTTCTTTCTCTTCTTCTGCCCGAGTGGTCTCTTTTTTTTTTTGGTCTGCCTGCCGTATTATACGTTCTATTCTTTGATGAAGAGTTTGCTGTCATGACTGAAAAAGAGGAAAAAAAAGCACAGGCGTTTGCTTTTTTATTGTATTTTTTTTTCTCGTAGGGCTGAAGATGATAGGGAGGGGGGACTAGGCGTATTCATGAAGAAAAAAAGGAAAAATTTCCTCTCTCTCTCTCTACTCAAAATCGTCAATATCCATTTCGTCATCGTTAATCCCATAGTCGTCGTATTCTATAGCGCCACTTGCGCCCTTGGCTGCTTCTTCTGCTAGGGCCCGAATGCGCTCCTCGTCGACTTTCTCCTTGTGGACCATGAGGTCGTCGTAGCTCCACGTGCTGATGCCCTCTTGATCCTTGGCCTTGAACGGCTGGGCCATATCACGTAGAAACTTGCGGGCATTTCCCACTGCCATATCCGTACTGAGGTTGATGTCTGTATCTCTTAGGGCTTGTCCGATCCACTTGGGGAGCTGGTCTCGTTTCTTCTGGAATCTTCGGTCGGCGAGCACCATGATGCCGTAGTCATCCTTGCCTCTAAGAACACGGCCTAAGCATTGAGCAGCGTGTCTCATGGCATCGAAGGACAGGAAGTCGTTCTCGCGGATACGGTACGTCTCACGCATGAACTCTAGACGGGCCTTGAGAATTCGAGACTCTGTATACTGGAATGGGACGCCAATACACAGCACTGTGCGGCCATATTGGTGGTCGAAATCGATGCCTTCAGACACCTTGCCACGGGCTACACACAGGAGCACTGCACCACGACCATTGCAGCAGGCCGTGCGGTATGTTTCTAGGGCTAGCGAGGTCTCCTGGGCATCGGGGGTCTCCACCAGAATGAGCTTGTATTTCCAGACCTCGTCCAGGATGCCCATACCTTGCCACATACTGATAATGGATTCCATGTACAGGTACGAAGGAAAGAATACCACCATGCCATCAGGCGTGACTTTGGCAAATTCAGTGAGGATGGTGCCGTAGTTTCTGACCACGCTAGGCTCGTTGCGGACTTTGAATCCAGTCGAAACGGATGCCTGGTCACTTCCACGGGTGATGACCATTGGCATGAACGACTTGCGGGCCAATGTGATGGTGTAAGACTCTTGGACCACCGTCGAGAAGTCAAGCATCTTGGAGTACATGTCCAGTGGCGAGATGGTGCCAGACGTGATGATGACTGAGCGGAAGCGCTCGAATACAGGCCTGATCGCAATGGCTGCGTCCATGCATGTGAAATGCATCACTGGATTGGGCACTTCGGCCGTATCAGACTCGAAGGGCTCTAGGATCAGGACAAAGCCCTTTTCGTAGGTTGCAACTAGTGTAGCAAAGATTGCGACCTCCTGGAGTGGTTGGTAGTCTTCGATATTGGTCAGTTCCAGTGTGCGCACAAGCGACGCCAGACGCTCCGAGCAGAAACGAAGCGGCTTGCGCTCGATAAAGGTGTGCTCTTTCAGGTGAGTCAGGAATGAAGGGGGTGTTTCAGAGATAACATGTCGGATCTTCATTCGAGTCTAGTGTGCCATCCATCATGCCGCGTTAGTCTTCTATAGAAAGCATGTCTAAAATTTCTAAAATTGCTAAAATTGCCTGTAGGGCTGAGAACGAGGGTTTGATGCGGTGGCACGGTCAGGATCCTGGTATGGAGGATGGAACCTACCTTGAGATACTCGATGAAGCGCTTCAAAAACGCTACAAAGTGTTCAGCCTTACGAATATTGCCAGGAACAGCTTCTTTCAATAGATCATCCGGTAATGCTGTGTTCTATAGTTAGTGACTGCTGCTTGTCTATCCATATTCCGTGATTTAGATTCTAGTAGCGGCTAAGCTTGTCAAGAAAAAAAAAAAGGGAAGGATGGCTTTGTTTGAACCGAGAAACCGACTTACTAGGATTTGCCATGAATCCATCCTCCTGTCGTGCTTCATCGGCCTCTCGCAGGCCTTCGACCAGCTTCTCATACTCACTGCGGAGTTTCTCCTGATCAGTAGCCTTAAGCTCGTTGACTTTGCGTTCAAGGTTCTGGGCGCCTCGGGTGGCACGTTTTAATGACTCTTCCGTGATATCTGTGCTAAGAGCCTCGATGCAGACGTTGTCAATGTTGTGGGCTTCGTCAAATACCACAATGCAATCACGAGAGAACTCCTTTGATACTCGCTCAGCAATTTTGGGATCGAGCAAGTAGTGATAGGAGTATATGATGACGTTGCAAAATTGGAACTACGTGTACTGTTAGTCAAAAGGTATAGAATAGAGAGATACAATATGATACTGGCTAGATGCTTACCATTCGTCGAGCCGTAAAATATGGACATTGTTTGTTTTCCTCGCCATACCGAAGTAGGCTATCGAAGGTCCAGACGCCATTGGGGATCAAGTTGTGTGGATCCTTCTCGTACAGATTCTGTGGCACAGGCAATATTAGCGCCTGTATCATTTCCATTTCACGCCACTGTCAAGATATTATACAGCATAGAATGCTTCTATAGCTTCAGTATCTTGACCTGTGGCATGGGGCCCTAAAGCACCTGCTCTCGGTCGAGTAAGCTAAGAGATTCGTCAGAGTCTTACATCGTGGTATGAGCAGAGATCGACTTCCTCGCCCCGGGCCTTTTTCTCCATAACAAACGATGCAGTAAGACTGCGGCATCGTGCATCAACTACTGCACCACTCTTCTCCTTCTTCACTGATGGATGCAGGCACAAGTTCTTTCTACTGGTTAGTCCCAGGGCTCGAAACTCTTCCTCGTGCCCGAGTTGTTCTGTCCGGTACTTCATCAGATTCTTAAGCTCGGCGAGGGCCTTTTCGATCTCGGAGACAGTACGGGAGCAATATATCAGTTTGCGTGGCTCTGCACTATTCTGCTGGTACGCCACAATGAGAGATAGAAGAGACACGGTCTTTCCGGTGCCCGAAGGCATTTCAAGAATGCAGTTGCCATCGGCATCGAGGGTTCCTATAAGCCAGGGTTAGTGGCCGCTTTAAGAGGACAGTTGGAGTATAGGGCCTCATGATATGGCATTAGTTAGCCTAGTCTTACTCTTCAAGTCGCACATGTAGCTTTATGGAAAGCAGTCATAGTTAGCATTGCTTGTATACTAAATTAGAAACATGCACACTCACGCATATTGCTCTAATAGTTCTCGAATTAGCTGGCATTCACATTGTGATATATTATTGTACATGAAACCTTACCTGGATAGATCCGAGGGTACGGAAATAACACTGGGAGTTCACTATATAGTGTAGATATTCATGTTAGAAAGCTTCAGGAGGCCCATATGCAAGAATATACAAGGACGTACTCGATAAAGAACTTCATGGGGGGCAGAGAGCTCGCAAGCACTGTTGGCTTGGAGAATTGAGAGGTAGAAAGAGATCTAGGTGTCTATTTGTTACAGCAGTCTGTCTCGTACTAGGTAGAGATTTTATCATCCAGTAATAAGAATTTGTGAGTAGTAGATGACTCTGGAGGCTTGAAATCGAGTTAAAGGCAGAGTCGTTGGTGATTGGTAAACAAATATCACAAGTGAGATAGGCTGATGAGAAGCAGTCAAATGGCAATCAGACTAACAGGATGTAGATTGGCAAGACAGAGGGTTTCAACATAAAAGAGAGAAATTCTAACAAAAAGGTCTGGAGCCGTGGCCGGAATTGGCATTATCAAGAGTTTCAAGCTGTATAACAATATAATAAATTGACGAGGCTGAAGACATTCGTTGGTGTTGATAATTAATAATCTCTCAGCCTTGTAACTCGAATTTGCAATTGCAATGGCAATTGTAAACGGCTAGGCTATGCGCGCTCCTAGGCGAAAAAAAAATGCAATGACTTTCTTCGACACCAAGCTCGCACGCAGTCACGTGCATACAGTATCCGCGTGTCTGTAATTAGCACTGTGTCTTTGTATGTACGCAATTCTACTACTCTCATGTATTTGTAGTACCGTAATTCAACATTTCTTTAATTACGAAGTTATATAGCATCTTAGTTCGTATGTTTTGATTTGGGCGGTTTTGTCCATCTTAACCTCAATATCTCAGAGTCCAGTTAGCGCCGGAATCTTGGCCTCATTGACTTCCTCTCCTCTTACATCAGCTTTTGTCTTGATATTAGCGCCTTGTTAAATAAGATCCCCAATCATCGATGACCATGTTTCTGTTTTCTCGATAGGAGTACTGCAGATTCTATTTCTAGAAGAGAACATTCACTAGTATTGTTCTCTACAGATATATCACTTTTGGTCGCACTTCTCTTCCCATCTTCGTCAACTTGGTTGTCTTGCAGGATCTTCTAGCGGTAATGTTTCCGAGCCGCTATATGTTACATTGTAGTTGGCAATCGGATTTTCCACTCAATATATCCTGTTCTCTCAATATTTGGTGGTGTGTATTATATATCTCCTATAGTATATCTATAGTATATCTGTACATACCCTTAGGATTGGCCCTGCAGAGTCCTTTGTAGCAAAGAGAGAAGTGTGTGTGGGTTCTTCATCTAGCGATATGTACATATATTCATACATACAGTACGATATTCTACACTACGGACGTCATCGATGAGATCAAAAGCGAGCTAGGCAAATGTAATTCATTGTGATAGAGTTTCTATTCATAGATCTCCGTGTGCGAGTGAAAATATAGCGCAAAAGTATCAGACTTTACACTACCCTAATCCTTTTTATATCTGTATCTGGTTGTATGCAGATAAAGGCTGAGGTGCATATCTGTATGCAAGTACATACTTGTAGAAACCAAAAGAAACTCGGAATATACACCACTACCGACATCCCAATATCCTAATATACCTCCGGTTATTAGTCTATGGTCATTCTATCACCAACAGCCACGATGAAACGCCCCAGATCTTAGGAACAAACGTAGCAATGCAAAATATATCCGTGTGATACTCTCTGAATGTTTTAGTGACACTCGGGAATAGCATATTTAGGTGCAAATGTGGCTAGCAATATTCCAAAAGACTTGAAACGAAACATATGTAAGTAAGTCTTATTAAAAGTAGTTGTTATATCAGTCACGCATGACAGTCTTTTGAAAGTAATTACGACTGATCATTCATAGTATATTCTGTGCACATTGGCTAGCTCACTTTAGAATCTGTATCTGCAAGAATCAGCACCAATGCACATTTGTGTTATTATTTGAAATTACAATTCAGATATAGTGAAGAAAGAGAGAAAAGATTCTTGTCCTTAAGTATTTATCTATATACCTTGACTACTACTTATGAAGTAAAATATGAAAAGAAACAAAATATGCACAAAAAAGTGGTTGGTTGGCCATCCATTAATGCAGCTGAAGGTATCAAAAGAGCAAAGTAGAACAGATTACAGCGGACATATTCTAAAAATAAACCTTAGACAAGGTCATGAGTTCTTAAAAAGACTCCGCCACCCACGTAAACTAATCGAGTAGCTTAATCGCCGTAGGTTACATTTTGGATATGCAGTTATAAGCCACAGTTAGGGTTAACTGGAGATCTCTCAAATATGTATAGTTACACTCTTTCAGATCGACAACATATGTGACTATTATTATTATTACTTGCTTCCATTGCCACAAACATTGTGCATGACACTCAACAATGATACACGGTATAACTGGCTATGTCTCAAGTTGGAATAACATATATAGAGCATTATGTTTTGCGTATATCAATATATACTTGTTCCTATAAGTCGGGGGCCATAAACCTGAAAGTTCACTATCATAAATAGTTGGGTGTGAGCTGACAGGACTTTACTTGTCTGTACACCATAGAGCCATTGATATACGAAACACATGTTGGTACTATCTTTTACCTCCGGTGGCACAAATTCGAAATCCGTGCCGTGGTATGTATATGTACAAAATAAAGCTTACAAGTGGTTATATGAGCCAATATATCCTGTGCCATTCATTGAACTTGCTTCGTCTTCTATATATATCGTATACTGACCGACATACTTCAGAGTTGTTGTACAGCGGCGGGGGGGGGGGGGGGGAAGACGTTCCAGACCCCAATCATCTGTGTGATGTATTATCACGTATACGGTCAGCCGGATGAAGCTGCTATCTGCATGAATATTGACAGCTAGAACTATTGATACCTTTGTCGCGTTCATTGTGTAGAGGCTGGCTAAACATGCCTCATAGTTGTAGTAAATATAGAGCGCAAAGCTATACTATACTCCAGTATCCGGAAGACCTTGTGGCGGGGAGATGTCAAATATAACGCCGAAACTACATTTTGGCAGGCCTAAGTCCGGCCCGGACGAATTTGGAACTTACACATGACATCTAAATCTTGCTCCTGGGTGGCCTCTAGATACTTGCATAAGAAATTGTGGCTAGTGGTGGAGTTTAGCTGCAAGATATCTTTGTCTTTTCGGGGATTTTGCGCTATAAACATAGACTGTAACAATGTTGGACCAGGCTATGAGGTTGTAATCCGCTACAGTGATTCCTGCATAGAAGAGTTTAGGCCTAAAGTAGTAAGGGTTGTCCGCTATAAGTAAGAAAAAAGGTCTAAGCTTTTCTCTTATTCTTTCGGAAGGGTTACACTCCGCTACAGTAACTTTTTGTCAGGCAGACAGAAGGGCAAAGACCAAGACTGTAGAAACCCTCAAAATGCCTCAAAAGTTGAGGCACAAAACAAGAGAAAACTTTTCCCACTCTAGCGAATATGATTCCTCTTACTATGGAAGTGTTATCCGACCATCATTCAGATATAGGTGTGAATATAAACAAGTATGCCTTCCACATCTGACTATGAGAGCAGTACAACTGTTAAGTCTGTAGATGTGTCGATATAGGAGCATTGCTAGCAGTAAGTGACTAGATCTAATGTGGTAACGGAGAAGGCGAAAACAGATGTTACTAATCATATAAGTCAACCCTACGTCTATGAACATTTAAGCACGAACGATGGCTTCGTTATAATTGTTCTGTTTCAATACGAAGCCCTATTAGACGCGAAGTCAAGAGCCGCCATAGCCGCCAAATGAACATATCAGTGCAAAAAATGAGGGGGGATGGTGGTGAAGGAGATAAGATATAGATCCATTGATAGAAGCAATATGCCAGCCAAACGTACTAGCACTGGGCTGTGGTGAGCTATAAAAGACTGCATATATAAGCTCTACTATAGGTCAATGGGCAGTGTTACTAGTAACTCGGTGTGTTCCATATGGTTGTATTGGCTTGAAATCGCTACATGAAAGTCTTTGGTAGAAGGAATGGATTGTCTACCGCTGTAGTTGTAGATATACATGTAGCTTATCGATGCTAGTCGGTCTAGCCTGAAAACAAACTGCTCATGATCAACTTTTGACCGAACAGGGGGAATGAATTGTTCGATCAGTGGCTGCGCCCACTATATTTACAGGGAATGTAAGCAAAGATATATAGCTAGTCCAACTGTAAAAGAAGACAACAAGGAAACAAGATATTCTAGCTACCCAAGTGATATAGGGTTGGCCTCACTCTAGTTTTAGCAGGACATGATGCATCACATGGAATCTGCAACAAGCACTAATACGTAATGGTTGTCAGTGCTACTATTGCATCTTTTGCCTTGAGCACAGGCCTTCTATGATGATGGCTAGACCGTTCTGCTATTGGGCTGGCATGGTCCAGAGCCTTATCGAGCCAGAAACTTGCGTGCCGAAGATCCATCAGCATAAACATGAGGAAGTCGATATCAGGAATGGTACCTGTATATACATGTAAATATCTTATCAACATACCAATGACAAAAACAAAGGTTCATAGGGCCGGATGTTCTACATATTATAGAGGGTCTGACCAGCCCTATCTGAAGTTTAGCATATGAAAACCAAAATAATGTCCAACTTGAGACACGGAAGGGCCAGATGGACATGGGCGTGTAGTGCCTCAAGCATTTTGGCACATGCAGATACATTCTAGAAAGGGTCATAGAGAGAAAAAGATAGAGAGCAATAAAAAAAGAATAAAAAAAGAAGAATAAGAAAGGAGTGTACAAGGAGTCACGCGACGGAGGGGGCGTCTGAGATTTTACAACTACAGTGGTATCAGAATCATACACACACGCTTGTCTACTATAATATGGTTATGATGTCTTCTTTATTTCTTCTGCTTAGGCCGTATAGAGAGAGGCACGAGCGTCGATATGTATTCGAGAAAGTTGAAGAATCTGAGCTCAGAGAATCTGTCATCTGTCCCCAAAGAGGAAAGGCGAGCTCGTCGGACTTGATAGTTGTGTAGACTATGACACAATTTACAATTTACAAGTGACAATTTGTTACATTTTTTGTTTTTGATAATTAACTCTACTTGATATTTTAATTTTATTTATTTTCGTTATATCTGAGAACATTACATTTTACGGCCTCTATACACTTGTATGTCTCTTCAATAATTATAACACACTTCTGAACTAAGTACCAGGCCCAAGCCAATGACGAATTTGGCCTTAGCTAGCTTTTCTCTTTTTTTTTTTTTTCAGGGATCAAGTCCAGTAGGGCAGACTAGGGATATCCCGGCTACTTGTCTTGTTACTTGTGCTTTTGGACAAGTTTGTAAATGAAGAAAAAAAGATAGAGAATATTAGTACATACATAGTAAGAAGCAGGAAAACTAGCCAGTCACGGAGTTCTCTGGGCAGAGAAAAGAGCTACATTGCCAAGTCAAAGTTAGAAGCAGAAAAAGCAAAGTAAACGCTTCTTTTAACTTTCCTAACCAAGGCTAGCGTTTCATTCTTCTTCTTCTTTTGTTTTATACCGTTACCCTGTTCATTTTCTTTGCTTTGCTCTTCCTTCTCCGTGGCAAGGTCATGTGTTGTATCGTACATATCAACCCATCTCAGTCTAGTTTACAGAATGACAGTGCAACAAACATAAGAACCCAGTCTCTCATTTAGTACTACCCTTGATGATCTCCTAGTGCCTTGGCTGGTTCATTAGCGAGCACTTCGAGGGGCCGCAACAGTCACGATAGTACATGTGGCAATCGGAGAGAAATAGGCCTTTGACAACATTTGCCACAGTCAATGGTGCATGTGGAGATCTGAGCCATGGCCCTTTGCGATCTATGTATGCTATGCTATGCGTGTATAGTATGTAGTCGGCTCGATCTCAAGCGAGTCTCGAGGCTAATTAGCTTGTCACTGATAGGGCCTTCGGGTCACGACTGTCTCATCAGTTACATGTATCACCATACTGGATAACAACCTGAGTAACTGTCTACAGGGTATCCTAATCAGAAGCCTATAGACCGGTATTAGCTACATGGAAATCTCGGCACAACGTGTTCTGTCCAAGGATATCCGCAGTTAACAGCCCACTATTATATTAAGCTTAACTGGTGGCAGTGTTAGTTATTAGCCAGACGAGCTCAAGCTGAGTAGCAAATTCCTACAGAACAATCCCATAGACGCTAATGCTGACATGATCAGGTTAAAGAGCAGTTCTTTATCTGTATCTGTATATCGATATATCGGACTACTGAACTCTAGTAATGACTCTACTGAGACTAAAGGAAGCGTCGGAGACTTTGTTATTTCCGACGTTATCATCCCGGTACTTTTCTTTTCTTTTCCTCTCTCTCTCCTTAGTCGTAGTATGTAGATGCTATATGAGAAAAGATCCAATGTCCAATATATCCGACTAGCCTAGTCTCTCGAGCTAAATCGGCCATATGAAAGTAAGATCAAGAGAAAACGGTTTCTTAGTGGGCTGAAACAAGATACCGTCTTATCATTACTCATTTATTCCTAGCAAACTTCTGTGATTAACGGCACAGAAATGTCAGTAAATCATCCAGACATTAAGCACATCGCACAATACATACAGATGTACCACGTATAGCCGTGATTCTTAGGCGGATATAAGAATATATATACTGATGAAGAAGACATGGTAGAGACGGCAGAGGCAGCTACCGAGACGGCTGTGCACGGTTCACATTCTGAATCTAGCACAAGTCCAAAGCCCAGAGAGGAATACTACATAAGCCCTAGTAGAAATAGAAGATTTTGGCTAACCATATTGTTTAACGATACTGGTTACATTACCAAGGAGCAAGTCTATCGGCTGCGGCCTCGGAAGTCTCTTAGTCTTAGTTACATTATCTCTTGGCTAGAAACATATCTGTATAGCCTGTCTGTCTTCACTACGTTATCCAAGGTTGGGTCTTTTGAATATCCAGTAGAAACGGAGAAGAAAAAAAAAAAAACAGAAATAAAAAGAGAGAGAAGCTCAAGCCACCCCAGACAGACATTGTCCGGCTATGACTACATTGTACATACATTATGTTTATCGTTACCTGTCCAAAGCTTGAAATGGCCTCCCAGCCCTATGAAGGCTTATGGTTCGCCATGGTTTTATCTTCTCCTTTCCTGTGCCTCCAAATGTGCCTAAACAATGCATTTATTACATAGATGGCCTATCAAAAAACAATCAAGTATGTAACAATAGAATCTATCTCCTAATATGTATAAAAAATTAAACAGAGCAATACTTTCACTTACTTGGAAAAGCAGAGTGCTACGGATCTTCACATGAATAAAACATAAGTTCTTGCATATATCATTGACGTAATAAAGTTTAGTAAAAAAAACTTCAGAGCCATATTCTATTTTTTAGGTTATGTTTGAAACTAACAGAAATATATTTAGAACCATAGATCATGGAAAAAATAAAGCAGCATAGAAGTAAAGAAAAAGGGAAAAGAAGAGGAAAAGTAGTTCCAAAAAAAAAAAGAAAAAAAAACAAACGTGACCCAAAGAAACTGTCACAGAGGATAAAATAACCATCAACTAACCAAACACATAAATGATAGCCCGAATATTCATGATCATCTATGGCTCCCGGGAATAAAAAAGATACAGCAAATTAGCATGTCTGGTTTGGCCCAAACCAACTTCAAACATTCAACAAGAGAGCAATCACGAGCTTTGGCTTGTACAGACCCCTCCCCCTTCCTGTATCTACAGGCTAATCAATTAGGCTTCATATTGACAAGGCCTAGCAAGGCTCTTCACACGGATTGTTGAATTCTTTCTATCAATCAAAACAACATCACATCTTCAAAAGGCTAGAGAAGAGGAAACAACACCCATCATACTTAGTTATACAAGTAATACAAGCCTCTATTCTTGTGATACTTTGTATAATGTATCTCAGAGCCATTATCGGGGAATTCATGGGGTTCGATCAGACCGAGCGAAATGACGAGGACCGTTTTGGGGGACCGAGCTGAGTTACCATTACTATTAGTCTTGTGGTAGAGAGTAAATATGATACAGCATCCGATGTTTTTATCATGTAATTGTAGAGACAATTAATAGGTAGGTAATGTAGTAGAATCAAGATCACAGTGCTAAACTACAGAGTTTCCAGTTGATTCATAAGCATAAACATCTTGTATGAACGGCTAGTCAATACTTCCAGCCCTAAACGTCAGAATAACTACAGGCCTGGCCTAATAGTGGCGGTGATTAGTATGTATGTAGTATTTATTGCTGATACTAGGACCCGCTGTTCGTTCACCTGGCCCGTGTTTAGCTAGCAAACGATGATCTTGGTACTGGTATTGCTGTGTTGCTATCAGTTCAGTGTTCAGTGTCGAGTATTGTTTGATCTTTTTAGTAGATATGTACTTGGTTAAGTCACCAACGAAGCAATTCACTGAATTAGGCGCTCAAGATGTAGAAACTGTTTGCCTTTGACATCTTGTGAACAATAGTAAGGTCTATGCGTTCTTCATCGTGCATACTGGGCCTAACTAATTCAAGATTAGTATGCAGCTAACTGTATTTGTTAGGGTATTATACTAAACTCAATTCACAGCCACAATCGATTACTTCACTATAGATCTAAATAGTGCTTCTCGACTAACAAGAATTTATAACTACCAATGAACGTATTTTGACACATATATTACGGAAAGAATGACTCGAAAATATATTACCACATCTATAGCACAATATATCGTATGACAACGTGCAATATTGTCAAGTATGTTGCATATGGTAAAAAAGACATTACAAGTTAAGAGTAGAAATGATAGCCATGGCTTTTAGATATGTGACCTGGGATATATCATTTCATGCCTTAAAGAATATCTCTACCAAGGTAGAAACTAAAACTATATCATCTACATATAATAGAGTTTTGTCCTAGCAGGACTGCCGATAGTCTAACAGCACCAGTTTACTCTACGATATGGTTACCGGGGCCTAGTTTCTGTTAGGAAATCGTCTGATACTAGAATTTCCCCTGGATATCGGCTCTGACTTTCGATAAACTCAAGATCATCAACCAAGAATATGAAAGGATCTGTACGAAAACGTATGCATCAAGAAGACTCATGGAAGGATATGATACCTTGGTGAGGAACCAGTCTTTCAAGCCCTTGGCCTGTTATCTAAAGGACCTTTTGGACGCTCGAATTGCTTTGAATGCTTGAAATTCTGTGCGCTCTGGGCTTCATTCTGTTGCTTCTTTTACTTTTGCTTGTGCGAGGACTTGATACCCTTGCACGGAGTAATGAGAGAACAGACTTTTGAAACAAGACAAGACTGAGGAACCCCTGTATGTATGTATGTATGTATGTATGTATGTACATGTAGGGCTAGATGAAAGAGTCAAGAAAAAAAGAAGAATATACAACTAGTCGACAAGAGAACTATGGATGGTGGGTCGAAGACTACGACATGGCCCTACACTGCAACAGTAGGGGTCACTAATTTTAGGCAGTGCATGTAGGTGGCTTCTTGTCAGATTTTAAGAAGCAATAAACACGTAGTGATAATCATGTATTTAATAAATCACCTAATACGTGATAACAAACCTGCCAGGCGACAATCACATCACTGGATGTAATGTTACTTTCTAGAATATGTGGTAGCGACAACAGCAGCCTGTCTCGATGTGTATATGTATGTTAGTATCCTGAAAAGCGTCATATTCAACCTTACACACATAGACTGAGAGCAGACTAACCGTCCTAGGCTATAATAGAATTGTAAATTTAGCATCTCTCTTCTTCCCCTCCTTAGTGTTCATATCCAGTAGAATAAGAGCACATGGTATTGGTATACTGACTTACACAGCCTAGCTCCCGCTGCTTGTGATTTTTCTATTTTATTTTAGCTAGGATTTGCAAGTCGTGGCGTTCCTAGGAATGTGATACATCCACTAGTGGCATATCATGCCTGTTTTTGCTCTTCGGTATCAGTGCCGAACGAAAAGAAAGATAAAAATAATACCAACAAAGAACGCTAATGCTAATTAGTGTCAACTATTGTAGCTATCTGTATCAATAAAAAAGAGAATGATAGTCACTTTATCGGGGAAAACAGTGATCAAGTGGTTCGTGTCTCCGAGAGGCTGCACGACGATCAGTAATGAGTGAAGCACTTCGGATTTTTATGGCTAGTTCAAGTAATCCATTCATAGGTAGGTATGTAGACGCGGTTAGCGCTACCTTAGAAGAGTTTTCATTATAGGTGAGAAGTAATACAGAAGCCCTGCTCAGCCTTCTTAGTAAACTCATTTTTAGCGCGCGTTCCATTCTGTTTTTGGATATCGAAACATGGTGGTTATTGTGACTTGCAAACGACTAAAATAGATTGAAAGGCTGAATAAATAAAGAAAACGGGAGGATAATTGTGGGGACTTGGATAACATATGACATATACTCAGAAAAAAAAATATGTTTCATGATAGAATAGCCACACACACTACCAACACGAATAGCACTACTTGGTATCCAATTTTTGTAAAAGATGAGAAAAAAAAGATGGCGAAGACGCATGCTTACGAAAACAGTCTTCTAGAATAGCGTCAAAGGTCTAGCTAGGTTGAGAAAAATAGAAACGGGCCAAACTTGTCAACATACGGATATCAGTACAATGTGTCAAAGAGAACAATGCCATTTTCTCTTCTGATACTTCACTAGAATACGTTTACCTTTGAACGCACTTGATATTAAAATCTTTTTTGCTTGGTTGATGAAGACTCTGACGTCGGAAACGGCAAGTGGTACCAATTCATCTGTGCATTTAGTTCTTTCTCAAAAGGGAGAGAAACAGTAGATCAAGAGGGAAAAATGGCCTTTAAAACTGAAGGAGCGGACTCAACATTCAGAGGAATTATTATTTGATCTTTGTAAACACGGTTGTAATGCAGGTAATTGCCTCATAAAACTGTCCACCGGCGTTCTTTTCAACGCAAAACTTGATGCAAATAAAAAAAAATAACAAGCGATGCAGTTCTCTTGGCGGACAGCCTACAGGCAATTTATGCTCTAAGCAGGTCACAGTAAGACATCCTAAGCACAAGTCTTAGCAGTACCTTTTGCTGTTTATAGTGGTAGTGTAGCAGTCGACGCAATCCAACTTCGTCATATCTGCCACTAGTCAAGCTTTTTTAAACGAGTTATCGTGACGCTGTACTTTATTTTCTCTCTGAATTTTATAGAAAGGATAAAGAGGATTGCTTGTTCATATGCCAGTTTCGTCATCACTTGTAAAAGCAAACAGTTATGCAATGGTTTGAAACTACGTTAGGGTTTCTTGGTTTATGTGAGGGTTTAAGTCGGCCTGTACAGGATATCTACATATGTATGTCTTGACACATCGTTCTAGTGGAATAAGGATAGGGATAACATGTGTTGGTTGGATTTACAACGCCGCTTTGACCTTATTGTGAGATGGGATGGGAAATAAGTAATATGATTTATATGCTAAGTGCCTAGTAAGAAGTAGACAGACAACTAGCCCAAAAAGGCCTATTGTGGATAATGAGGTAGCAGTCGTAAGGTGGAGTGAACTTGTTGTTAAGGCTGAACAAGGGCTCGTCATCTGCTGCGTGCTTTTTTTTCCCACCCATTTTTTTTTAATTCTGAAATAAGGAAAAGAGTGGTCGGCCAACTAATATGCATTTGCGTGAAACTCACTAATAACAAAAACCGCAGGCCCGCAAAAATCCGACAGTGGATTTTTTGATACAGTGTATTGGCGCTCGTCTATAGCATTTCATCGTTCTGAGTATATTTTCAGAGTATTGCTTTATTAGCATGCATGTATGTACATACATAGTAAGCTCAAGAGATCGATTATCACGTATACATGCATATATAGAAGATAGAGGTAACAACTAATTTACATATCTTCCAGGGTTTAAATATCCTGGATCCAGTTATATCTTTTTTTTTTTTTTAATTCATTAATCTTATGGAGCTATAGAGCTATGAAGATGTTCCAGTTATATCTAACTAGCTTCAAACAGAAAAAAGAAAATCATTAGATAGACGTATCGATCTGAGAATATACATCGTGATAATTCGTCTTGTATTCACATGGAAAGAATGACCCCAAAACTGACCATGTTTCCCGAAATGGAAAGGTGTGTCGGAGACTAGATGAGTAAGATAAACCATGAACCGTGTCAAGAAGATAGACATTTCGTTCATTTCATTCCACTGATCTCTAACTATAACAGCTAAGTCACTTGTTATAGCATTCGTACATGTACTGAGAAAAATAGTAATGCTGCTACTATTCTGACTTTTGGAAATGTGGGTTTGGAGACAATGAGAAGGTGAGTAGAGAGAAGATAAAAAAATAAACTAAAAACGTCAAAGCTAACAAGGCTAGTCAAGATTAATTTGCCCAACATCAAAAATCAAGACAACCTGTTATATGGTTAACGATATATTACAATACATATTTCTCGCGAGAAAGAATCTAAAAAAGACAACGGAAAGAAGAAAACTGGTTGGGATATCATAGTAGAAGGTGTTTTCTTCCTTTCTTTTCATGACTACTACTCAAGTTTGTTCGAGTAAATTACACCCCTCTCGTTATGTAAGAGGAAGTGTCTTTCTTTCTTTTCTCAACACTACAGCTATGCTTCAGAAATCACTCCTGGTACACCGTCACCCCCCCCTCTCTTCTCGTTTTGTTAATACATGTACTATCAACACCCCCTTACACTCGAGACACTGAACTATAGGTCACTAGTGATTGTGATACTAGCAGTTATCAACCCTGGTTCTGCCCTATTTGCTGCTGTATCGGCTCGGCAGGTACTCTGTAGAGTTCTAGTTCATGGAGATCTAATATAGAGGTTTTCATGTATACGGTAGTTAGAGGAAGTTGTTTTTATCTAGAATTTATCGTTGTAACTTGATGGGGGGGGCTATAGCAGGGGTGTATCTAGGCTTTCACTATGTAGGAGAGCCATTATTTTGTGTTGGTTCTTTTGGTCAGGCAATAGAAAAAAGAACAAGAAGAGAACGAAGACGAAGAAGCAATAATAGTAGCATCAGCGTCACTTAAGGATAATGTATGTACTAGGACTACTAACTAGCCCTGACATTATTTCTACCACAGAAAGTATCATGTTCTTGGGACTTTGAGAGTTTGGCCACTTCTTTTTTTCGTTGTTGCTTGCTCAGGCCCTTTGTATATAGATGATTTATATTTATTTATCATTTTTATATTTATTGCTATTCTAGTTTTCTCAACCTTTCTCCGTCGGATTCTCTGATTTCCGTCTTGCTCTACGCTCTGGCTTTTGTTAGAGAGAAAACTATGAGAAGACTACTAGAAAGACAGAAGTGGCCTTGCGATGCTTGCATAATAGTAGCAGTTGTCTAGTACCTTGTTTTTTTTTAAAGAAAAAAAGAATGAGCACACAGATAGACAAGTAGCCCACATCGTGTTCGAGTGTTCGTTTGTTCTTTCATAAGTAGTTGCTATTTCCCTCGTCATCGTCATCTCGAGTCTTTCCTTTGGCTTCTAGTTTTCTGGTAAACTTTAGAAAATACAAGCAAGCATTAGCATATCATTTCTTTTTTTTTCTTTTCCTTTCTTCTATCTACTATTACCGACATTGTGCACTTATTCCACATTTTTTTGTATTTATCGTTTTTTTACCTTTTTTTCTTCTCTTTGCCATTTTTATACTCTGCGAGTACTTTTATACTTGGTATATTTCCAATTGTTCCTCTTCCTACCGAAACATTTTGATCTGTCTACACTAATATATATCTCTTCTCTTTCCCTTCATATAATCCTCATCTTCTCTTTGTTTCTTGAGTCAAGTTGATCTTGAACATTGCCATCCACCTTCCATTCTCTTTTCTTCTTCATATTCGTTATCCATTATTCTTCTTTCTTTTTCAAGTCAACATCGTCTCACTCCTGTGTTGATTAGGTTCTTTCTACCAGAGGACTTTGAGAGCAGGGACAGTTTGATTCTCAAAGCGAGTTGATAAATATATACATATAGCTATATACGTGTGTAGATACACGCCTGCGTATATCTACGTTATACTTATACCTGGTGTAGCCCTTCATATTCCTTCACGGCCAGCCGTTCATTGACTATATATATATATATATATATACACACACACATATATATATACATATATACTCGACCTGCCATTTGTGGTTCTCTCGAGAATCACTCACTCTTTGCTCATCTTCTTATTATCCATCTTTGTCTTCCTCTTGATCTTCTTTCCTTTGTCTTTCCATCCATCCTCCTCCTCCTCCTCTTCTTCTTCTTTTGTTCACTCATAGTCATGGAGCAAACGCCGCCCTCTCTGACCCGCTCGCCATCAACGCCTCCTCACGCCTACTGCCCTGTTTCGTCGCCAGACCCGCTTGTTGACCAGCAGTACAAGCTGGACTCTGTCTACTCTGGTTCGCGCTGTGGCGTCATGGATCACGACCACCACTCGGTGTCTGTGTCTGGCCAAGGCTGGAGCTCCCCCAGTTCCATAGCCGCATCGATTGCCTCTACGGCTGCCATGGAAGCGTCTATCATGGCTCCCGAGTACAGAAGTTTCACTCCTTATGAACAGCCCATGAACCACTACGCAAACGACTTCTACCACCAACACAACGTCACTGAGACGTCTCGACCACCACCGGCCACTCGCCAGCTCCGCCTGCGCATCCAGCACACCACAGTCCCTACAGCACTCCATACCAACCCTCGGTGTCTCTTCCGTCGCGCCTCAAAGAGGAGCCTTCGGATTACCAGTCCATGGATGCTACGGCGGCAACTCTCTCGTACTCGTCGCCTCGCCGGCTACAGGCCGCCCCGTATATCACTGATATCTACCACCACGTCCAGAACCCCAGTTACATCATGGACGGCATGTCTTCCGGCTCGGCTGCTACCCATGGCCATCTTCACGCCCATCCCTCGGCACCGAATCAGTTTTACCTGCCACACCCTGGTACCCAGGGCCTCCCTCACGACACCGTCATGGGCATGTCTGTAGACGTCTCCGGCCCCGGAAACTCTATGATGGCCAGCAGTCTCATGGCCGATAGACAGCTGCGTCTGCGCGGCAACATCCGCCACTCACAGCGCCGGCCCCAGCGCCGCATGACGAGCAAGGAGGACGCCAACTTCGAGTGCGAGGTCAAGGGCTGTGGCAAGCTCTTCAGCCGCAGCTACAACTACAAGGCTCACATGGAGACCCACGACGAGAAGCGCGCCTATCCCTTCCCGTGCAACGTCGAAGACTGCGCGAAGAAGTTTGTGCGCAAGACAGACCTTCAGCGCCACCACCAGAGCGTTCACATGAAGGAGCGGAACCACCCGTGCGACTACTGTGGCCGCAAGTTTGCGCGCAAAGACACTCTGCGAAGGTAAGAAAGACTGTCTATCTGTCTCTACTGTTGCTCATGGTAACTAACGCTTCTACCTATCATCTTTAGACACATGGAAGACGGCTGCTCCAAGCGCTTCGACATCGACACTGTCGACATTCCAGTGGCTTCTGTCGAGTCCTACGACCATCTTCACCAGAACACTCAGAACCATCAGAGAATGGCTCTGTCTACTTCTCACACCTTGGCCATGACACAGCCTTCACTTCACCCTCTTCCTCCTCCTCCTCCTCCTCCTCCTTCTATCATGGGCTCAATGCCGAATATCATGCAGCCGTCTATGGGTCCTCGCCATCACATGAACTCGTGGAATAACTAGGCCGGATATTTCAAGTCTTTCTCTTTTTCCTTTTTTCTTTTCTTGCTCTCTTGGATCAGCAAGAATCTCTATGTATGCTATATTCATGATGCTCTGGTGTTGCTCTGTGTTCCGTCTTCTTCTTTCTACACTACTATTACTACTATTACTATTTTTTTTCCCCTTTCCACTATGGCTTTCTTTAGCATAGAGTTACGATACTGCGATATCAAGCTCTCTTTGTTTTTTTCTTTTCCTTTTCCTTATCTGTTCTTCCATTCTTCTATTACGCATTCACAAGTTTGGCGTTGACTTTTATACTTGCCTTTACTGGACAAGTATATCTATACATATATATAAATGGGATAGCTTTGTTCATTGGATAACATGGGGTGTTCATGTTGTCTCTACTAATCTCTCCTGTATTTACTTTTGGTTTCTATATTCTTTGCTGCATTGTTTCTCTTCCATTCTATTATTATACGAATACGATTTATGATAACCAATTTTACCTGTTCTCTCCACGTGGACTTGACACTATGAAAATATTACTCTTTATCATTACTAGATCTACATTTTTACTTTTTTTTCACCATCAAGGCAGTTGCATTATGATGCTTTGCCGTATTGGCATCCATTGGACTCTTCTCTTAACTGTCATAACCGTTATAGATGTCTACTTTGATGTCGTATCTTTAGTTACTAATTGTAAAAGAATTGAGTATGACTATTCCCTTTTTTAGATCGCAGCTAGGCTGTACTAATGCACATGGTCTGTAATTCCAATAAACTATATGATAGATCCATTGGTATTGATACACATGATATGAACAATATAGCACTTTCAGGTCACATCATCGCCTTCGTCGAAGAAGAGTTGCATGTAACGGAGATATCTAATTTCACCTAACTACACCTGATGTCTCTATAAGTTGCACAGGGAGCTTTCTTGAGAAATAGACAGTTATTTGCCTGTAGCCGCTATCTTACTAATGAGGCGTTTTATGTCTATTTTGTAGGAAAAGGTTGCTAGTTAGCCTTGAAACAACTTGCACATTCCAATTCAGCAGAATGATGACACTGTGTGAATGAATAATCTTGACATTGACGTATGAAATATTGTTGCAGTTTGGATCCAACTGACACATGAATTACAAGCGCTTAGCTGCACTTTGAATTGTCCAATAGAAAAGACTGTCTACAGATTGTTAGCAATAGCCCAAGATATCCAATTGAGGCAGGCAAAGATTATCATATGTGTAATGAGTTATAAATATTAAATTAAAATCAACAATATAATCCATCTAAAGCAACACCAAAGTGATGCCCATGTTAAAGGTTTCACGATGGTACTGCTCACCGCTTCCGATTCTGCCACTTTCCACCGCCAAAAAATATGGTTCCTTCCGTGCCCCACATGGCCGGCAGAAAAAAAACAATAACTTTTTTTTCTCAGTCAATTTTTTCCACATGCAGCCAAAGCTAATAATATAGCTTAAGTGGTGGTAATTCAAAAAAGTTTTTTGTCTTTTGTTTTCGTTTCCATTGTCTTCGAAAATTAGGTTATTTTTTCTGTGGTTTCTTTTCCTTCTCTTCTTTTCACTACCGAGCAAAAATAAAACTCAAGAGAGAAATCCGGCGATTAATCGTAGTTGCGCCTCTGCGATCAATCAGCAAACAAGGAGCCAGAGTCTCGATATCTTAATAGGCGATTGACACCTCTATAGAGTCTCTAGACTCCAGATATCCGCTCTATAGCCTCTATCGAAGTGATTCACTGCTATCTCGAGTGTTATGGTCAGCATTTGCTGCCATTTCTCTTAGTCTCTGCTATCAGATATATACACACACATATATCCATATATCACTCATTGTACACAGGTCGATTAGATCTATCTCGATCTCTCAGCCATCATGAATATCTCTAATCCCGTCACCACCGTGGTCGACCGAGTCGAGTTCGATTTCTTGACCAGCGAAGATGTCCGCAGTATCTCCGTCAAGCGCATCCAGAACGACAGCTCGTTCGACTCTCTATTAAATCCCGTGCCAGGTGGTCTCTACGATCAAGCTCTCGGTTCCTGGGGCGATTCTCCGTAAGTGCCGCCTCTGTTTCTACCATGGCGTCTATCGAGGCTTGTCGGCTAACGAGTTCTCCGTTCCTTTAGATGCATGACCTGCCACCTTAACCAGTACCATTGCCCCGGTCACGCCGGCCATATCGAGCTGCCCTGTCCAGTGTATCATCCGACCTTTATTGACCAGATCCTCACTCTTTTACGTGCCCAATGCCGCTACTGCCACGGCTTCCGCATGACGTCTCGGGCCCTCCACAGATATCTTTGCAAGTTCCAGTTACTACAGTATGGCCTCTTGGAAGAAGCCCACCACATCGACACTCTGGACGAAGACCTGGCCTATCTGCCGGACGATCTGCGCCATGTCAACTCAGATAGCGAGGCTGAGGAAGAGGGTGTCACTGGTACTCAGGACTCCGTCATGCGCAAGCGCAACCGCTTCGTTGCCACTGCTATCAAGGGCCGCCGTCTCTTGGTCTCGGAGGCCCTGAATGCCAAGCACGAGGGCGCCACAGCTCTTCGTCGTGTTCTAGTCAAGGAGTTCCTAGTCGAGGCCAACAGCGTCCAAAAGTGCAGCTCTTGCCAGGGTATCTCGCCTCGCTACCGCAAAGACGGCGCCGTGAAGGTCTTCGAGAAGTCTCTTTCTGCCAAGGACATCAACATCATGAAGTCCCGGCGGCTCAAGGCTTCCGACGCCATGTCTTCGCGCCAGTCCAAGAAGGCCCAGAAAGAGTCTGTTGACGAGGGCGTCGATGTCAACTCAGGCTCTGACGTCGACATGGAGGATGCTCCTACTTCTTCCGAGACCAAGTCATCCCAACGCTATCTCACTGCCATGGAGGTCCAGAGCCGCATGGAGATTCTCTTCAAGAAGGAACAGGACATTCTTGCTTTGCTCTACAACTCGCGCCCCAGTAAGCACATCAAGAAGATCACTCCTGACATGTTCTTCATCGAGGCTATTCTTGTGCCTCCCAACCGCTACCGTCCCGAGGCTCGTATGGGCCCAGGCCAGATCTCTGAAAACGAACAGAACGGTCTGTTCAAGAACATTCTGCGCAGCTGTGAGCGTATACAGCGTGCCGGTATATCAGACGACGGTAAACCCAAGTCTGTGCGCCAGCTGAGCGATCTTCACAGAGCCTGGATCGAGCTGCAGGGCGCCGTCAATGCTCTGATCGACAAGAACCTCAACCCTACCAAGGGCGCCGCTGCTCTCAAGAACGAAGAGGGCATCAAGCAGAAGCTGGAGAAGAAAGAGGGTCTCTTCCGTATGAACATGATGGGTAAGCGTGTCAACTACGCTGCTCGTTCCGTCATCTCTCCCGACCCCAACATCGAGACCAACGAGATCGGTGTGCCGCTTGTCTTTGCGACTCGCCTGACCTACCCCGAGCCAGTCACCAGCCACAACTTCCGTGAGCTTCACCAAGCCGTCATCAACGGTTCCTCACAATGGCCTGGTGCTGTGGCCATCGAAAGCGAGACCGGCCAGCTGACCAATCTTCGCTGGAAGACTCCTGATCAGCGCGCCGCCCTGGCCAACCAGCTTCTGGCGCCCTCATCAGTGTCTTCTACGGGCATCAAGAACAAGAAGGTTCACCGTCACATCACCAACGGCGATGTCGTGCTCATGAACCGCCAGCCTACTCTCCACAAGCCTTCTATCATGGGTCACCGTGTGCGAGTTCTGCCAGCCGAGAAGACTATCCGTATGCACTACGCCAACTGCAACACCTACAACGCCGATTTCGACGGTGATGAGATGAACATGCATTTCCCCCAGAACGAGATTGCTCGTGCCGAGGCCCTCCAGATTGCCGATACCGATCACCAATACATCTCTGGCACTCAGGGAAAGCCCCTCCGTGGTCTTATTCAGGATCATTTGTCCGTGTCCGTGGCTCTCTGCAGCAAGGACGCCTTCTTTGGCCGTGGCGACTACCAGCAGCTAGTTTATGCGGCTCTACGCCCTGAACATGGCCACATTCTAGGCGACCGCCTCGAGCTTGTTCCTCCAGCCATCATCAAGCCGTTCCCTCGCTGGACCGGTAAGCAGGTTGTCACTACTATCCTCAAGAACATCAAGCCGCCCAACTGCGGCGGCCTCTGGATGACCGGCAAGACGCAGCTCAAGGCCGAACAGTGGGGTGTAGGTGGTAAGGACGAGGCCACAGTCCGCTTCATCGACGGCGAGTTCATCTCTGGCATTCTAGACAAGTCCCAGCTTGGTCCCAGCTCTGGTGGTATGATCCACGCCATCCATGAGATCTACGGTGCTGCTATTGCCGGCAAGACTCTCTCTGCCTTTGGCCGTCTCCTTACTCGCTATCTTCACATGCGTGCTTTCAG
The DNA here is from genome assembly GCA_009806295.1 of Davidsoniella neocaledoniae. NCBI lineage: Eukaryota > Fungi > Ascomycota > Sordariomycetes > Microascales > Ceratocystidaceae > Davidsoniella > Davidsoniella neocaledoniae. Next base: position 37,402 of record RHDR01000268.1, read on the forward strand.
CTGTGGTATGGACGATCTTCGTCTCACCGACAAGGGCGAGGCCGCTCGTCTTGAGGCGCTGTCCAGTGCCAACAAGATCGGTCTTGATGTGGCTCGCCAATACGTCTCGCTAGACGATACCGACGCCTCGATCAAGGCTGACAACCCTGAGCTACTCAGACGTCTAGAGGAGGTGCTCCGTGACCCTGTCAAGCACGAGGGTCTGGATCGTCTAATGAACAGCTCTTCTGCCAACAATCTGACCACCAAGGCCACCAATGCCTGTCTGCCTGTTGGTCTCGAGAAGCTCTTCCCGCAGAACCGAATGCAGGCCATGACTACCTCTGGTGCCAAGGGTGGTCAGGTCAACGCCAACCAGATCTCGGTCAACCTCGGTCAGCAGGTTCTAGAGGGTCGCCGTGTCCCCGTCATGGTCAGTGGAAAGTCGCTGCCCTGCTTCGATCCCTTCGACTCCAGTGTGCGTGCGGGTGGTTACATCGTCAACCGTTTCTTGTCGGGTATCCGGCCCCAAGAGTACTATTTCCATCACATGGCTGGACGTGAAGGTCTGATCGACACAGCCGTCAAGACTGCCAGTTCCGGTTATCTCCAGCGCTGTATCATCAAGGGTATGGAGGGTCTGACTGTTTCGTACGACTCTACTGTACGTGATGCCGACGGCTCGCTAGTTCAGCTTCTGTACGGCGAAGACGGTCTTGATGTCTGCAAGCAGAAGTACCTGACGGACTTTACCTTTGTGGCTCGCAACAAGGAGTCAGAGGCCTCGCAGCTCAACATCGGCTCGCTAGACGACAGCATGGTCGAACGCAAAAGCGAGATCACCAAGAAGATGAAGAGCGCTATCAAACACGCCCGTGCTCGCGATGGCAAGGCCAAGGACCCTGTAACCTCGACTCTAAACCCAGCACGCACCCTGTTTGCTACCTCGGAGGCCTTCTACGAGAAGATGACCAAGTACATCGAGACCAACCCTGACGGCGTCATCAAGCAGAAGGACAAGGCATCGTCGGACTCTTGTATCACCAAGAAGGACGCCGAGCTGCTGTTTGCTGCCAAGTACATGCGGTCCATGGCTGAGCCTGGTGAGGCCGTTGGTATCGTTGCTGGCCAGTCCATCGGTGAGCCGTCTACTCAGATGACACTGAACACCTTCCATTTGGCTGGTCACTCGGCGAAGAACGTCACACTGGGTATTCCCCGTCTCCGTGAGATTCTCATGACTGCGGCTGTCAAGCTCAAGACCCCCAGCACCACTCTGATTCTCCGTAACAATGTCAGCAAGGAGGATGCTCAAGTATTCGCCAAGGCCTTGTCCATCCTGCCCATGGCCGATATCCTCGATAAGGCTGTCGTCAAGGAGCGCATTGGCAAGGGTAAGGGCTACGCTCTGGCCAAAATCTACGACATCAAGCTGTCGCTGTTCCCCTTCGAGGAGTATAGCAAGACTTATGGTGTTTCTGTCCATGATGTCTTGATGGCTATCGAGACTCACTTCATCACCAAGCTTCTCCAGTTCACCAAGAAGGAGATCAAGAAGCGTCTTAGCGACAGCAACTCCTCGACTCCTACTGTCGGTGTGTCTGTTGGTACCGTAGAGATGGCCTCTACCTCTAATGTCTCGCGTAACAACGATGACGAGGAGGACAGCGATGCCGACGACGATGAAGACGCCGAGGGCGATGCCACTTCTGCCAAGCGCAAGGCCAACCGTACCGAGGCCTCTTCGTATGGAGCCAACGACGACGAAGACGATGCTATCGAGCGTGCGGCTGACAGCAGCGAGGACGAGGACGAGGACGAGGATGAGGGCTTTGCCGGTAGTCCTAAGAACACTGGTGATGACATGGATGTCGACAGCGATGCTGACACCTCGTCGTCCGGCAAGGAGATGGCGGCCCGTTTCAAGCGCACTAGTGCCAACCGCAACAGCCGCGTGACCAGACTCCACGAGAACATCACTCGCTTCAAGTGCGACGAGGCCGGCGGCTCGTGGGCCGAGGTCACTCTCGAGTTCGACATCGAAACCCCCCAAGCTGATTATGCTGAACCTGGTCCAGGATGCCGTCCGCAAGTCGGTGGTCCGCCAGATTCCCGGTGTGGGCGCCTGCACATTCGTCGAGAACGAGAACGTCGTCGATCCCGTAACCCACGAGACGGTCAGAGCCAACGTCATCCACGTGGCTGGTATCAACCTGCGTGAACTGCGCAAGCACACCGACTACGTCGATGAGAACCGCATGTCTACCAACGACATCGCGGCTGTCCTGAACGAATACGGCGTCGAGGCTGCTCGCAACAACATCATCCAGGAACTGAACGCTGTCTTCGGGTCTCACGGTATCTCGGTCGATGCCCGTCATCTGAACCTGATTTCCGACTACATGACTCGTAACGGAGGCTTTACGCCTTTCAACCGTATCGGACTCAAGGGCAACGTCAGTCCGTTCACCAAGATGAGTTTCGAGACTACGCTGGGTTTCCTCAAGGAGGCCCTGATCTCTGGTGACTGGGATGACCTGAAGACGCCTAGTTCACGTATCGTTATGGGCAAGCTGAGCAAGGTTGGGACTGGTGCTTTCGATGTCTACACTAGCATCCCAACAGTTAATGCTGAAGCTGGCTGGGCATGATAGCGAATGCCAGTTTGATATATTGCTAGTTTATTCCTGTTCTTCTTCACTCTGTCGTGTCACCTTGTTTTCTTTTTCTACATCTTTTTGGGGTATCTTGTTTCATTATTTTACTATCTTTTTGCATCATGGGCCGTTTGTTTTATTTGTTACGGAGCTACGTTCGTTTTTTATAGTTATATCATCTTTTTTACCTATTCGTTGACGATGCTTGGTGTTATTGGGTTTTTTTCTATCTTTTATCATATTGTACTGCATCTGTCTGTTATATCTACGAATCTAGTGAAAA
>RHDR01000269.1:0-40129 GCA_009806295.1 Davidsoniella neocaledoniae
GAGATCTCGGCGGGGCAGAATTAGTGCCGCTCTTTCCAGACTTCTTCTTGGCAATTTGCTCGGCGATAAACTGGCGGCGGTGGATCTCGAAGTCGGGGTCTTTAAGGTAGTCTTCGAGTTGGCGGCCTAGATGGACGGGCGCATGCTTTAATTTGGGCACTTCAACTCTAGTGTAGTGTTCGTACTGGCGGGCAACGCCAAGGTAACCGACCACAAAGTCAGTCTGCTCGACAAAAAGACGGTAGATATCAAGGGCACGCTCGGCATCAGGCTTGGACATCTCGAAGAAGTGACCTAGTAGCAGAAACGCCATGGTTAGTAAGATGAGAAGTGCGCGTGGAATGATATCAGGCTACTACGTACCAAGGATATTGATCATTCCCTGGTTGATGACCTGGAACAGGGCTAGAAGATCCAGCACTAGCAGACGGAACACAGTAATGGTGATCTCGTCGTGCTCGTCGTCCATGACCTCGCACTTCAGCAGAGCCGCGAGTTGGTACTGGACGCACTCGGTCTCGCGCAGCAGACCCTTTTCGACAGTCAGCTTCTCGAGGCGCGGGTCTTTGTGCCGCACCCAGTCGCATCTGGTCTCGCGGAAGGCACGAGATCGTTCTGAGATGTACTCGGCATATCGACGGATAATGCGGCCATGGGATTGTGCTGGAGAAGAGAGTTAGTTGGACCATTAAAAACGTACAGCCTAGGCATGCATACCGTCAGTGTAGGTGCTAGTAGCCAAAAGGTTGCGGTGCCGCGCGAGATAAGCCAGCGTGACATCGGCTTGGCCCTCTCTAATCATGAAATGGATGGTAACCAAGCTCTTGATGACGACAGTCCATGTGGTTTCGCGCATACGGATAGCCAATGTGCGGAAGACCTCGCCGACGCCGGCTTCTCCGGAATGAGTCGCGACGAGGATGTGTTCGATGTACTTAGTCTTGGGAGGCGCTGCCTATATGAGAGGTGTGGTTAGCTAGAGGCAGCTTAAACGACTTACGGCATCTCAGATCGACCTACCTTGATCTTGGTAGCGCCCTTGACCGATTTTTCGAAAGAGCTGGCCATTTTGCGTGGTTTGGACGGCCGTTATGGCGATGGTCGTCGAGCGTTAAGCCTCCGGGCAGTTGGTGATAACGATAGTTGTAGTGATGTGATAGTGATGGTGGATAGTGGCGATGGACGAAATCGGAAATCAGACAGAGCGTCGTCGGGACCGGGACTGGGCGCGCAGAAGGTCGTCGAAGTCGAAGATAGAAGCAAGGCGGCGGGTGCAGAGAGCAATCTAGGGAGATGATAAACCGGTGATCTATCTAGTTGTGCATCAGACAAAGACAAGCAACGAATTGCAAGATAAGCAGCGAGCTTTCACGCCAGCCGGAACTCTTAAACTAAAGTTGAGAAAGAGAGAAAGCAGCCGCAGGGAATAAAATGAAAAGCTGCCTGTAATAGAAGTGCTGGAATGCGCCCAGCAATGCAGCAATGCAAAGAAAGAGACGCCAAATTCAAAGTCAAGTTAGCAATAAACAAATAGTCAACGAATTGAGTTGAGCGCCTGATGCAGCTATAATTATTCCGCTAAGGTGCTGGGCCAAGGATTATGCTTGAGCGGGTCGCCTTCTGGCCTGTGGATTTTTGGTTATTATAGTCAACCAGATAGTTGGTTGGGCTGGTCAAAGGCAGTGCTGCACTGGTGCTTAATTAGTAACGGCAGCGATCTTGAAGGAACGCTACAATATTGGAACGGTGATAAATAACAGGCAAAAAAAAAAAAAACGAATTCTCCAAAGATTGAAACGAAGATCAGTAGAGGGAGAAACAAGCTGTTTGCTGGCTGGAGGCAGATCAAATCAATTTCGCAGAACAGTGGCCAGCTGGGGGACTTTATCTAGAGCTACAGGGCCGGCTTACTGATTCCACAGGCTCTTCTTCACGAAGCTGCAGCAACAACACAAGATCAGGAAAAAGGGCCTGCACTACAATCTTGTCGCTATCGAAAAATCCAAAAGGCAATGAGGGGAACTACTCGTCTTTCTTTAGCGAGCAGCAAACTCTAGAGCTCGCAGGAATCACGAGACGGATGCTGGGCTTCCACTACAGACAGGCTGCCTTTCCGTCTACATTGGGGCTTGCTGCCCTGCCTCAAACTTGGCTCAATGCTACCGTCGACTTGTTGGCTTGCTGACTAGCTCACTAGCGACATGGCGGCCGTCATCTCAAAATGGATGGGTTATGGCTCTTCGGTTGCGATAAGATCTGACGTGAAAAACACTACCGCCTGTTTGTCTAGCAAGGGTAACCAGATGCTTACTGTCAGTCGTGTATACAAAATACAACATCAAATACTACTTACTCCATACAAAGCAGCCCGCAGGCAACCACTGTATATATATTGCTACAGCGCTTCCCATGAGGCATTCTCTGTCTTCCCATGACACTGACACAATTCTCTGCAAGTTGCAACTTGTATCTGGATGAAACCGTTTATTCAAATCCACTTAAGAAAATAGACAATCACTAAAGTCTACATGCAAGAATTACACGCTTCCATCCAAATTCTCTCTAAACGAAAGCGCAACATCCGTAGTCGAACCTCCGTCAACTGGCAACCATTTTCTTTTTATTCAACGAACCATACATAATGTAACCGTGCCTCCAAATGTAAGCAGCGCACAGCCAAACTGCGATCAGTCGCACAGGCACAGGCATAGCGGCACCGTCCAGCCGTCGATCACAACACCTTAATGGGAGTCATTCTACAAGCTCCGCATGACCACAGCATCGTCACGGTCGTCACGATATTCACTAAGCGTTTTCGTGTCGTTGTTTACTGTTGGGTATGCAAATTTATTCATCTATACTATGGGATTTCTGATTGCCACTTGTGTAGCAGACAGCGTCTGTCACCAACAACTTCGGCTGCGGGACAACGCCCCCCCTTACGAGAGCAGCAACAATTAGGTGGAATCTATATCTATAGTTGATGGCCACTTGGCCAGCTTCCATGACTGTACCACGACCTACCTCTTTAACAGTTGGTGGATAGTACGACGGCCGCAAGCGACTTATCGTCTCCCAGCTTTTGTATCACAGTCCACAAATGGGATGCCAGAACAGTGATGAACCAACACCGCATTTGTAGAAACCTTCCAGTATATCAATAGAATCAGAGTTGCCTTTCTTCGCGTCCATAAGTAACAAGGTCGGTGTGCTGGACGCACAGATCACGATACCCAACGTCCTTTGCAGCTAAACCACTGAAGCCCTAGAGGGAGGGTTAGGAAGCGCAGGGTTGAAGGGATCTTGTCATCTACTACACCAGGCTTTCATCATCTAAGGAGAAATAGAACAGTCAGTAAGAGATCAGATGGCAGAAAGATGAATTGGGGAAAATCCGGCATATTGCCATGTAGTACTCACATTTATTTGAATTGGAAGGGATGAAGAGGAAAGAGAAGAAAATTCTCAAAATATCACGAACGCGACAGCCTTTTTATCTACAGTGGGGTGCCCCACCATTAATATACAGCTGTTGCCAGCTGCCAGCTGCCAGGGTACTTCTACTGAGTGCTTAATTAACCCTAGTAATGCAACTTCTTCATTATTCACACCTCCATTGGCTATGGGGTGTACCAAAAAGTTGGAAATCAAGACCATCTAACGTTCAAATAGAATCTATACACCACCCAACTTTTTCAGTGAAGATTTGTTAGTGCACAACAATGTTGTCACAACGGCTCAATTTACAAGCTCGACAGGCTACTGCAAATTTGAGTCTCTACCCGAGACTAGTTAGACCGGCCACTGTGTTGGGACAAAGAAGATCTATATCTGGTACAAAAGCTCAATTAGCTAAAACTAGTAAAGAGGGTTCCCATGACCAGCTTCTTTCTGAATACAAAGCCTTTTGTAAGTTCAAAACCCCATCATCTAGAGCTATATGACGCTAATATAATACCGAAGTTGATCTACCTAGGGAGACCAACATCCGAGATTTGAGACCCGATACTAATGAGCCTGCAACTATTAGTGGCTTCATTGGAAAGCGACGTGATATCTCTTCAAGCCTCACTACTTTTAGTTTGACCGTGAATCATGCAACCATAGTGTCGGTAGTTTGCGAGAAGGACTCTGCTCTCTTCGATAGTTTGAAGAGTATACCAGCTTATAGTTCTGTATCGGTCACTGGCCTTCTTGCTACAAACCCTGGGTCTGATGGACGCCCTGATACCAAAGAACTTAGACTACAGTCTATTCACTGCCTAAATCCATTTGACAAGAACATTATTGTCTCCAAAGGAGTCAAATTCCCACCCGAGAAGCGTCATCTTCAGCTACGTTTCCAACCCGAATATGGGCGTCGTCTTCAATTTCGCTCATGGCTCAAAAATGAACTTGGCAAGCAAGCTGATGAACTTGGATACACTGATATCGAGACCCCAATGTTATTCAAGTCAACTCCTGAAGGTGCCCGAGAGTTCATAGTCCCAACACGCACAAAAGGCAAGGCTTATGCGCTTCCCCAGAGCCCACAGCAATATAAACAGGTCTTGATGGCATCTGGTGTCCGTGGCTACAGACAATTTGCCCGCTGCTTTCGAGATGAGGATCTCCGTGCCGACAGACAGCCAGAGTTCACCCAGTTCGACCTTGAAAAGTCATTTGCTACTGGCAAGGATGTCATGAGTGATATCGAATCAATGATACGAGGTGTCTGGAAAGAAATGGAATGCAAATTTGTTCGTGTAGATATGGAGGGTGCTCTTATACCAGTCCGCGAAGGCTCTGATTACACCGAAACTGCCAAGGAAGTCATCAAGCTATCCAATCAACCTTTTCCCCAACTTAGCTATCAAGATTGTATGGCGTGGTACGGCATCGACAAGCCAGATCTTCGTATTCCAAACAAGGTGAGAAGATACAGTCGAGCTTCCTCCAAGATCCCAACTAACATGATGTAGATAATGCGCATTGAAAACATTGCCAGCCCACAGTTCACTAGCATGATAACTGATCTCAAAAACCCTGTGGTTGAAGCTTGGAAGCTAAGACCTGAAGAGGGCGAGGTTAAGGACATCGGGAAGTTTGTGTACGATTTCATTGAAGCGTTACCTGCTAAATATAAAGAAGGCAGTGCCGGATATCCGACGGTTCTTGTTTACAACACTCAACTCCCCATGTGTGGTTTTGCCTCTATGGGTCCTGGTGCTTTGGATGAACTCATGGAAAAGGCCACTCCCGAATCTGGTCTTGGTGATCTCGAGCCAGGTGATATTGTCCTCATCCAAGCTCGTGAAGCCAAGCCTTTCCAGGGCGACTCGACTCGTATTGGTGGCGTCCGCTCTCTACTTTGGAACGCAGCTATTGAGAAAGGCTTCCTTGCAAAACCAGATAGCTTTGAATTCCTTTGGGTCACGCACTTCCCGCTCTTTACGCCAATGGGTGAAGATGATGCCCCCGGCCAAGGTGGCTCTGCTGGGTTCTCTGCCACCCATCACCCATTCACAGCTCCACTTGCGGAAGAAGATTTCGAGCTTCTCTTCACCGAACCCCTCAAGGCAAAGGCTGACCACTATGATCTCGTGCTCAACGGAACAGAGCTAGGTGGTGGTAGTAGACGTATTCACGTTGCTGAGATTCAAGAGTTCGTCATGCGGGACATCCTCAAAATGAAACCCCAGGGCATTGCCGAGTTTTCGCATCTTCTCAATGCCCTGAAGTCCGGCTGCCCTCCTCATGCTGGCTTTGCCTTTGGCTTTGATAGACTCTCTGCTCTACTAACCGATACGCCTTCCATTAGAGACGTTATTCCTTTCCCCAAAAATATGAAGGGAGAGGACATGTTTGCTAAGAGCCCTAGCAAGATAACGGATGGCCAACTGGCAACCTATCACTTAGAAAGAAGAAGAAGCTCATCTGACAAGACTGAGTAACTATGCTGTATATTATAAATATATGTAACATTAGCCTGTATAATAAGAGAGCGAATATCCCCTAAACATCAAACCCTATGACATCGTAATAAGTAACAAAATAGGGTTAATAACTGTCTAGGGCTTAGCTAAGCTGTCCTTCAGCGGCCCACTTTTCCAAGATAGCTTCCTAGGCTTAGTGGAAAAGCCGCAGCGAACAGCGCAACGCTAGGAAAGTGTAATTGCTTGTTTGACGTGAATCTCGCATTCAGGACTTTCGATTATTTTGTCTGCGCTTCATTTCAACATTTCGCATCACGAATTTCCACATACATTAACGCTCTTTTTTCTTTTCTCTCAACATCTGCAACTGCCCCTTGAAATTCTGACGACGTCATATCGCATATACTAAAAATATCTCTCGAATTATTTCTCGATCACGTACCATGCGGACGTCAATGTCGGCCGTTGCGGCCTTTCTGGGTTCTGCCTCTGCTGCGCTGGCCGGAGCAGCCCCAGCCTATATATTGCAACACACAGTGCCTTCCTCGGCCTCAATCGCCGGAAACAGCATTCCTACCATAAGCGCGCAGACGGCGCGCCTGATTCTAGAGCAGCGCCTGAACACTCCCAACGTGTTCCTCAGCGATGGTATCGACGAGGCGTCGCGCGAGGCTGTCATTGCTGCCATTAACGCCTTTGGCCGGGCGCCGAAACCACTCTTTGGCGACGACAGTGATGCCGCTGATACAGGAAGCTTCACGCTGGATCCCTCGCAGCTTGTAGTGCTCATCGAAGGCCTCTCGGAGGAGGATATCGAGCTGTCGGTGCAGAAGGCGGCCCTGAAGCCTGCTTTCACTCTGAGTGATCCTCCGTCGTCTGTGGCCCATTCGGCGCTGATCCATGAACACCCCGCTGTTGGAGCTGGCAAGCAGTGTGGCTTGGAAGAGGCCGTGAACCCGCTCTCGGCTGAATGCTGGAGAGGCACATCTTCGCTGGTCCGCTTTGATGCGAAAAAGGTATGAGCTTCTCCCATAAACTAAACTACCAGTCCGGTTATCGCCAAATTACATACTAATAATCTAACTTCTCTTACAGGACTCTTCCCTACTACCAAACCTCCAGAAAGTCATTCCTAAGCTAGCCTCGATGGCTTCCTCTGGCGAGATGGAGACTGTCCTTATCTTCTTCCCCGAGTCGGCTCGTACTTCCAAACAAAACAGCTGGTCTAATAGCGCCGTCGAGCTGCGCCGCCGCCAGGTCTTCGAGGCTGTCATGAACGAGACGACCAAGCTCACCACTGAGGAGAGCATTTCCTCTTCATCTTCGTCTCAGAACACTTCTACCAAGCCCCAAGCCGGTAGCATCTTCTTTTCTGCCAAGAACGTGCCTGACTGCTACGCTGATGTCGACACTTGCACCACCGGTACCAACTCGTGCAACGGTCACGGCACCTGCATCAACCGTTGGGGTGCCTCCTCTACTGATTCTTGCTTCGTGTGCAGCTGCACCGAGACTACTGCCTCTGGTAGCAAGAAGTCCACTGGCTTTGCCGGCAAGGCCTGCGAAAAGATCGATTATAGCACTCCGTTCGCCCTATTCGTTGGTTTCACTATTGTTCTCGTTGGTGTCCTCGCATTCGCTATCAGCTTATTGTTCCAGGTTGGCGAGCAGCCACTTCCCGGCGTTATTGGAGCTGGGGTTGTTAAGAAGTAAAGAGAAAACCGAATAGTTTTGCATCATTTTCTCATATATGTGGCTTGAAGGGCAAGGTGAAGAGCAGATTCGGCTGTCGAGGACTACTGGCACACTGTACTGCTATCGATAGCATTATAGATGGAGAAATCCCGTGGTTAGGCTTGTTTTATGTATCATAGCAAGATATATGTGTGTTTGTTGAACTGCCCACTCTGTCCCCTTTCGGATATTTGATCCTTTTGTTGTATTCAAATCAAGTTTTTTTGTTTTCTTGTATCTTTTTTTTTTTCGTTGTCTTCTCTTCTAGCTATTAAATATGATTTTGTTTCGAGAGGCCTCATAATTTGCTACTAAGTACCGTGTTATACATGTCCTGAATGTGGTTGAAGCTTAGAACAATTTATATTGGTGGTTTTCGTAGACAAGTAGAAGCTACGTAGGTATGAAAATTAAGTTTGTATTATTGGGTAAACAAAAAACGGTCTACGACATAGTCATGATTTCATCGTCTTCAGATTTCTTAGAGTCTTGATGTCCAAAGCTTTCAAGACCTCGTTCAGCAGCAAACTCATTCAAGCCATTGCCATCCGTGAGCTGCTGATTACTTTCACTATCATCAGGGGTAGAGAGCTTTCCCAAGGCAGCTTGATACTTTATGCCAGCCTTTTCGATTAGTGCTTGTATTTCCTCTTTACTTGCATCCAACTCAATTCTCTCGCTCTCCAATTGTGCCAATTTCCTGGTCGCAAAAGCCCTTCTCTCTCGCACTTCGGCAAGTTTCGCCTGAATGCGCTTCGAACTTGCTCCTAACTCTGGAATCGGTGGGAGACGTGGCGGTGCTTGATGAAGAGCCTCTTCATGCTCGTCTTTTTCCTTTTGAGAGCCGCGCTGCTTGGTGCCTGCTGTACCTGCACGAGATTGTGTGACCTCAAAAGCGATACGCCTTTTAGCTTCTTCATCTGAGGATTCATCGGCGGAGTTTCCCTCGGCTGCTGAGATCATGTCTGCAATCTCACGTTTTCGGCGCCTTTGAGCTTCACGCTCGGCTTTACGGCCTAGAGATATACCGCCATCCTCAACGAAATCGTCAAAGCCTTCTCCAAGATCTTCATCTTCTCGAACAAGCCGTGATTCCTTTTCCTTTTTGCTGCGTCGAGATAGTACCGACAACATGGAGCCGTCATGTCTACTGCCCATATCTGAATCATCGTTTAGACGTATTATGTCACCGGCATTTTCTTCTTGAGCAAGGCGTGCACGGCGTTCTTTACGTTCCCTGATCTCCGTTTCGGTGAGGATGCGGGTTTCTGTTGGCTGTACGTCTTCTGAGTTGAGGATGACAGCACCTTCGAGTTCTGAGGCATCAAGTTCCATGTTTTCGCCAATGTCCATGCCAGAATCTCGAGAGGATATATTCTGAGGCGTGGCCGGCGTGGAGTTTTGTAGTTCGGCAAGATATTCTTTACTGTATATTGTGCGCTCTTCATCTGCATCGTGAGATCGGACGGGAAGACCTTTGAGTGCAACTTTTCGCCGCATGGCACTGTTTTCTTGTGCTTTCGCACTTAATGTATTTTTCTTCGGTGCTGTAACAACAGCCGGGCCATCATCATCATCATTATTTTGGCCCTCCTCTCCACCAATGATAGCCGTGTGCCCTTTGGTCGGCGCTTTGTCTTGACAGAGGAATTTCGGGATGTTGCTGGGCGCTTAACAACTTGACCTTCCATTTCTTCATCTTCGGCTGAGTTGGAAGCTATTGTATGCGATGCAGCATCTGGATTTTCAACTACATCATTATCTTTAAAAGCATTTATACTTTTTCGCAGACCAGATTGTCGAATAGGCTTACGTGAAGGCTTGAAAACGGGTACATTATCTATATCATGGAAAACTTGGTGTTAGTAATTCAGTGAGCTAGAAGTAAATTTTTTTAAAAAAAAAACAAGACGGTGTATAAACTAAGTATACATGCAATCTTGTATAGTCGAATGATGAGCTTATGATGAACTTACCTGAATCATCTTGCTTTGTAGCATCTTCATTTTCCTCTAGATGGCCAATTTTGATAACGCGCGCTTTCCGTTTGGGGCCAAAAGCACTCATCTTGGTATGTAAAATGAAGATAATAATAAATTACTGAGTTTTGCAAACATGATCTCACATTAATATCGTCATCTCTCAACAGTAATGTCATGGCATTGTTAAGTAAGTTAACCTGTAATAATAATGGTATCTTATCGGCACGTGACCTGGAATTTTCTGGGGACCAGCCCATTTTAGCAAGCAAGGTTGAGAAAGTGTATTGAAGCTTAGGAACCTCTCAGCCTTGCCTTGATATTAACCTACTTCACAAGCTTTTCCTCAACCACACTGAAAACCACCGCGATTCACAATGGCTCCCGCGCAACCCGAACTGAAGAAGGTATAGATTCTATGTTATTTGTTTACCGATGGTATAATATGCATACCTACTAACAACTCTTATAGTACTTGGACAAGAGACTATTTGTCCAGCTAAACGGCAGCCGCAAGGTAGTCGGTGTCCTGCGTGGTTACGATGTATGTAATACTGCTTTATGTCGATAAATAGTTGAAGACCGTAGTTAACATACATTTTACACAGGTCTTTCTAAACATCGTGCTGGATGAGGCGTTTGAGGAGAAGGACGGCGGTCAGAAGGTGCCTCTTGGCATGGTGGTATGAATCCAAATTCGATCCAAGTCTCTTGAACCCCGAGTTTTACTAACACTAAATCTTCTTGTATAGGCCATCCGTGGCAATTCTGTTGTCATGCTAGAAGCGCTAGAGCGGATTGGCGGTGACGACCGCAGATAATGCTTGATATGAGATTCAAAACGACACAAAAAATCAACTAAACGACACGATAATGTTCTGATACCTGGGGAACGACGGAAGAAGAAGAGCCGAAGAAGAAGAGCCCTATATGTTTTCTCGTTGGGCTATGATCTAATCTTTGATCTTTCATATCCTGTTTCTTCTGCTTTGTTATTTTATTTCTTTTTGGCACTGCGTTTGGTTCATCCTTTTCTACATCATACCTTTCTGCTACTCTTTATTCTTTTCTCTATTTCTCCTCTCTTTTTCTTCTGTATGCGCATGTATCACATGCCAGGCTGTTTAGTTTCAATAATGGGATTATGTCATGAATGGAATACTTGTAGGAGTCTGACGGCGTTTTGCATTTCTTGCGCCTTTTTACATCTTATTTCTTACTCGAAAGTAGGCCGTAGTTTGTTTGGTTCTGTGTTGAGCTTTTGTCAGGAAATACTGTTTTCTGTCTGTGCCCTAATATATTGGTTGGACTTGTGTAGCCATCGTCGTATAGCTAAACTCAACAACCGAACTTTGGCGGGAGTTTGGACTTGATCAAAATCTAACTGCCGTGTGGATCAGTCATTGGTTCATGGCAACGCTATACAACGTGGCTTTAGTTTCCCAGCGGGAACGGGAAGGTGTGAAGAGGTGGGAGTGAAGTTTTGTATGTTGTACATAAACTTTAAAGCTCGGGAACATTTTCTGGCCCTTTTCATGCGATCTACAGAAGGTTTTGTGTCGGCCAGAAGCAGACAGGGGCTAGAAACATGTGAACCCCCAATAGAAGAGTAAACCATTAGGGAACTACGGTTGTATCAGGGCTATATCTATAGGTTATTGTCATTTCTTACCAAAGGCCAAGTAGTATCTATGCTATTACAATGTTGATGTGGGTTGAGAGCTGAATGTTGAACCGCCGGTTTTCGACATGCCAGTCAAACATATCCATCCCATCATGATAATTGTATTTGATCTTGTACCAGATCGTAGTAGGAAGAAAGTATCACGGCTTATCTCACACTGGCATGTATAATTGCATGTACAACATAGTAGATCAAATCGAATGGCTTTGACGTTGAGTAGTATCGAATTGCCATTTCGGGTTCTCAAAGTATCAGAATAGGATAACTCAAGTGCCCGAGATCGCCTAGCATATCCGTCTCTCAACGAACATTGGACTCCGGTGCTAATGCCTTTGAGCTCAAACCAAGGACAGCCTCGTAGTATCAGACAGTCATCGGACATATGAGGAGACGATTATAAGAACTAAACGATATTCCTTATGACTTCCAATGCACACAACGTGGGGGTATTGCGCAAGGTGTCTGTTGGGCCAAGACATAGACAAACGAACAGTTTGCTACAGAGTTCCCTGGACATAACTCCGTTATTGGTACTATAGCTAGGTAATTAATATAGTGAAAGAAGGAAGATTTCCGTGTACAGATATGTTTGTGCGTGCGACATTTAGAGTGATAGTTCGTCTGTGCAGCATAAGCATGCGTCAAATTTGCATCTTGCAAATTCCTTATGGTGCTATACAGAGACATAGATAGTTGTATTGGTGCAATACTGGCTTACCTACCCCAAAACGAGTCCTAGCGCAAAGTCCCTACAAGTACTCCTACTAACCTATGGCTTGCTCGGACAATTCTGATGTAGCCAAATGACATGCCCGTCCTGGAAATTCCCTTGACAAGTTGTCCCGTGTGAAAGACGGTATCTACATACAGATATATTCTGTTACACTGTATCCAAGTCCCTATCTAAAGAAATAATAAGTTGTAGTGAGAACCAGCTCGCATTTATGGCCAAATATTTGCGAGGACCTGCAACGGCACCTGTCTTGCACCTTTTCCTTCCACTACATCAATTCTTGTTTGGGTGTAGTCTCAAGTACCTCGCATTCATATGCAAGTCAAGCGGGCCTTTTCTGGCCGAGCTAGGCTAGAAATAATGTTACCGTTCCAATGATTTTACTGCTGATGAAGGGCGTTCCTCTATTCGAATCGCGGCTGTCGACTCAAGACCCAAGAGGTTCTTCGGCACAATAGACGCAGGAAAAAGTAAGAGTCAGGCCAGGTTGTGTTGTGTTGTATAGTTGCACCTGTAGTACGACACTATCCACTCTTCATGTGCTATTACAGTAGACGGGGAATGCTCTGGTAAGACCTTGCTACTATATACAATAGTTTGCCACCGAGTTGTCAGTGCGAATAGGTGGTTTACGCAGAAATGAATTGAGCATTCAGATAGCTATTCAAGGGAATAAGTGTCGGGCTTGAGCCAGATACCGCCACTTCTGACAAACCTGATACTTAATAGCCCCGTGGATGAGCGTCTGCTACCTGCTTCTTTCTGTCTCTTCGTAGAATATGCTGAGTGCAAAATAGAGAAACAAACGTCTCCATAAACTTGATAAGGTTTTTGGGTTTATATAGTTGTAAATGATAAACAAATTAGCAAAGTCTGAGCCGGCCTACTTTTCGATTCAATTGCCGTACCTGCTCTGCCTCGAATTGTGATGGCTGACAAATCACAACTTCTCAATTAAACAGTAGCCTCAGCCAGTGTGGGAAGTTGCTGTTTCCGATTTCTGCTTCCTGATTCCTGTCTCCTCTGTTTTATTTTCCTTATACCTCAACTCTCTTCTTTCGTCTCCATCAAAGTCATTGATGTCCATTAGCTTCTAGTTGTATATTCATCTTTACGCCACATTAACAGCCAAAACCTTATTCTCGCCAATTTTGAGATTCGATGCTACATCCCCCATCCCCCATCCATCCATCCATTAGCGCGTTACAGTCTTGGCGCCTCTAATAAAACTTAATAAAATCCCGGATAAGGCTTCAGAGCTCTGGGCAATTCCTAGCTCGAACGATCCGCATTGAACGAATAGTTGGCTCCTTCCACCAAGCCAACGTCTTCAATATTTCTGGGTTTGTTTGATTTATTAGTATTGTCAACTAGTACTTAATCAGCCTTGACAACTAACGAGCTATTGTGTTGCCAAATACAACATACAATTCCGTGATAGCCAAACTTAGCCAGCCGGTCTCTTCTTGGCATAAACTTGTCATAGTTATTTCTGGACCTTGACTGAATCAAAAACTGAACCAAGATTCTTACGTTCTCCCATCGAATCTACCCTACGAATCTCTTCGTCTGTGTCGAAGTCAAATATCTTATATGCATATACATATATATATAGGCTGCACCCTAACAGCCCAAAGCTTACCAAGGCTGTGTCTTTTTCCCCATGTCTTAGCTTGCTGATTTTGCGATTATTGCCCGACTAATTAACTGTATGTATTTTCAGGCCGGACGGCGAACTCCATTAGTTTGAGCACCGCCTCGGCCTTTTTTAACCGCATATTTTTATTATTATTTTCCTTCCTTTTCTATCTCCTCTTTTCTACTCGACTTCAGCAACTGGAATCCCGACTGTTCGTTCTGGTTTTCGCCAAATCACTCCATATTTCACCTAATTCGCCACTTACACACAAGACATCATGGCCGCTTCAATGTTGCGCAATCTAATGCCCTCTAAAACCCGAAGTTCGGAGGGTTGCTGGACCTGTCGTCTTCGGCGCAAAAAGTGCGATGAGCGCCGTCCTATTTGCGACAATTGTGGCTCGCTTGAGATCCACTGTCTCTATAGCGAAGAGAAGCCCGAATGGATGGATAATGGCCATAGACAAGCTGCCCAAGCCGAAGCAGTGAAAGCCGAAGTCAAAGAACAAGCGCGTGTCCGCCGTGAAAAGAAGCATCGAGTTGGTGCGCCGGGCGAAAATGCATCGTCAAGCAATTTCGGCAGCTTAGCCTCCGCCAACCAATCTTCAGTCTCTATATCAACACTCCATCATTCCCAGATTGCGGCCCTTAAACAGCCGCTTCCCCCGGTACCCGCAGTGCCTCCGATCCCTCCACCAAAGGTCGCCAGTCCGACAATCAACGTCACTGTCTCATATGATATGCCATTCACCCCTCCTATGGCCAGCACCAGCGGCTTCTCGGACCGTGCCCGGGAGCGAGAGAGATTAGACCGAGAATGGGACCCTTCTGATCGCTTCGCTTCTATGGAGCTTGATATCGAAGAAGAATCCGGGATGACGACCGACTCGCCCTGCTCTAAGAGCACCCCGTCTTCTAACAACAGCTCTGGTATGCACACGCAGCCCTCGGAATGCTCCATGTCATCGCCACCACAACAGTCCTATGAAGCGCCTATGCCGGTTCTAGATGACCAGTCTACGTATTTCGTCGTCATATACATGGACTATGTATTTCCATATCTCTTCCCTCACTATCGTCCCAAAATTCTCGAGGGCGGGCGAGGTTGGCTTCTCGCACTTCTGCAGCACAACAAAGCACTATTTCACACCGCCGTCAGCTTCTCATCATATCTATTCGCCGCCATCTACAACTTAGAAAATCCTGACTATCAAGAATCGACGGATCAACTATGGCAACAACTGCAAACACGCCAAGAGCTAGCCCTACAAGAGCTGCAGCAAGACATGGCCTCGCTTACGACCCGCGGAGTCCCGGGAAATTTACAAGAGAGCGCAAGAGTGCTTGAGAGCATTCTGCAACTTCTCGTGTTTGATGTATCCATCGGCAACATGACTCATTGGGAGCTACATCTCGACGCCGCAATCGCTCTATTTCAGCAACTTGTGCCCGATGTCGAGTCTTGGCCCGAAGTAATATCATCATTGACAAAGGGGTTCTCTCAGCCCATCTCTCGAAACGCTCATCCCATGGGCACTGATCTTACTGCATTCCGCTTCTTCGGAGGTGTACTAATGTACATCGATGTCCTTGCCTCGACTGCTCTTGCGCGGCGTCCTCGTCTTCAGCTTTATTGGTCCCGTTTGCTTCCATGTTCAACCTCACTTATTCCATTATATTCTGCTCCAGCGCCTGTGCAAATCGAGAACGTCATCGGTTGTCAGAACTGGATGCTCAAGTATATTGGCGAAATTTCCGCTCTGGACGCCTGGAAGAAGGAACAACAACGGAACGGATCATTCGCAATTAACACTCTCATCCTTCAAGCGCAGATCATCGAGCAGGGTATCCGCAAGGCTGCCGAGACACTTGCTGCCGATGACTTCCATGACGTCAACAACGCCAGTTCTGTCCCACCATTGGTGATGCCCATCCACCAAGTTGGTTGTCCTCTTGGCCGCAAGAAGGCCCAGACATTTGGTGATTTTGGCGGCAAAACGCGTGATCTTATTCCTCTCACGACCCAAATTTGGGCGAGTGCCGCCCTTGTATATCTGAACGTTGTTGTCTCGGGTTGGAAGCCATCAAGTGCCGAGATCAAAATCGGAGTACTAACAACCCTCAACCTTTTGGAGGAACTTCCTAGTCCTATGTTTCTGCAATCTGTAGTTTGGCCATATTTCGTCACGGGATGTCTTGCGCCACCCGAACTTCAGGGACGATTCCGTATGCTTGAGAAAAACATGGGCGTGATTAAAGTTTCAGAGACAACACGGAAAGCCGTCGCACACATGGAAGAGATCTGGAAGATTGGCGATCGGCATGACTTTGATGTCTCAAGGGCTCTAGGGATATCTGGGTCTCCATTTTTGGCCATCTAAAAAGTGAGAAAATAACGGTTAAGTCAGGCATACATTGACTCTGACTTAAGATCCAGTATCTCAAGGTAGATTGGGAGTTTTTACATCTGATTTTGTTATTGTAGCTAAGCTTTTTTTCATGACTTCACGGTTCGGTATCTTTTCGCGTTCATATTGCGTTTTTGTTTTTGATATATCCATCTGCTTTTACTACGGCCTCATGAATAGCCCGTTTTTCAGTTTGTTATATTTGCTATTATCCTCTTATTGTATATTGTAGTCCGACATTATCTATCACCTCACATATATATATTACATTACATTACTTTGTGATCTACCCAATCCCATTGTGAATTAAAGTATTTTTTATTCATAATCGCCAAATGCTCTAACAGTGTATATATTTGTTATAAAGATAAAGCATGATAGTAATACAAGCAGAATGAAAAACAACCAAAGAAACGACCCCCGAGACTCCGTTTACTATATTATTCAATATTCCAGAAAAATGACTTTTGTTCCTGGAAAAGAAGCCTTCTAGCCATCAATTCCACCCCATTCTTCATCTGTATTAGCTGAGCCAGAACCGCCAGCTTTCTCAGCTCTCTTCCGCATCTTCTCATCTTTGACTCTTCGCTTACTATTCTGCGTAGCAGCCGCTCTATTAGCATCTTTCTGTCTCTCCCAGCCACTCTTAGTCGTAATCTTAGCACTCTGGCCACCAGTTCTACGTGCCTCGACACCTCTATCCTTCAACTTCTTCTTATCTGCCTTGCTCACATTCGGCAGCGATGCTAACAGGGATTCCGGTACACCAAGATCCTGGCCCGTACGGCCGGCCTGTTTGTCGCTAGCTGTGATGACGTTGGCGATGACTTTGACGTAGGGGATATCGTCTTTGGTCCATAACGTCACGGCGACACCGCCCACACGACCCGCACGGCCCGTACGACCAGCGCGGTGGATATACACGGCCGCGCTACCGGGAATATCATAGTTGACGACACCGTTGACACCGGCAAAGTCTACGCCACGCGCTAGAACGTCGGTGGTGATTAAGATCCATATCTCGCCGGCGCGGAACTGGCGCATGATACCAGCACGCTGGTTATCTGTCAGTCCAGAGTGTAGGGCAGCGATACGTGATGAGCCACCGGCTTCTAAGGGGATATCGTAGCGAAGCTCTTCTTGGAGCGCCGCGGCACGCTCGATGCTTTGCGTGAAGACGATGAAGGGGGGGCGAATGGATATGGCGTCGGCGTCGCCAGAAGTGCCTGCAGGGCGCAGCAGTTGCCGGATGGCGTAGATCTTGCCGGTCTCAGAGCCGGTGAACATGAGCTTGTGCTTGATGTTAGGTACGGCGGTATCCTTTAAACCAACGACAAAGCGAAACAAAGGATGCGGCGTTGGGTTGGAGAGATTCCGCATTTCGAGGATATTGGTTACTAGGGTTTCAATATTGGAACCCATGGTGGCTGACCAGAGTGAATGCTGTAGAGAGGGGTTTGTGCATAGTTTCCACACGCCGGTGGTCTGGTCGTGGAACAGTTGGTCGAGAAGAACATCGGCCTCATCGAGGACCAAGGTCCGAACTGTTGGGAGGACCATTGGTGGTTCGTCTAGCTTGAGGCCTTTGGTAAGATAGTTGAGTAATGGCATAGGAGTAGTGACAAGAATATCAACTTGGGTCAATGATGCCTCCTCGTCTTTAACCGCATCTTCTTCTTCGTCGTCGTCGTCCTCCTCCTCCTCCTCCTCCTCCTCCTCCTCCTCATTGTCGCTAGCATCTTCCTCAGCAATGCTAATATCAGCACCTTTCTCTGCCGTTAAGTGCATGCCCTTTTTCATGACCATAATCTTCAAGCCGGTACCAGCACACAGCTTGCGGCCTTCATTAACAATCTGATGCGCGAGTTCTCGTGTTGGCGCCAAAATTACCGCCTCTAGCTCATGCTTCAACCCCGCCTTATCTTCCGCTGAGAGCTTTGCTCTCCTTTTCAGAATCGAATTGATGGCTGGGATCAGGAAACTAATGGTTTTTCCGCTGCCGGTAGGTGCTACGGCAAGAATATCAGCACCTTGTAATGGTCCCGCGCTGTTTTTGCCCAAGATAACTTCTAGGTCCTGTTCGTGAAGTGCTCGTTGCACATCTACTAGCAGTGGGATGGCACCCATTTGCACTTCTGTCGGGATCTTGTATGCTTGTTTCTCAATGTTCTCGTCTAGCTGACGCGAGATCTTGTACGTCGTACGGAGGTCCCCAAAGCTCGTCAACGGCTCTGGGTAGATTGACTTCTTCTCGTCCTTTTTCGTCTTCGTTTCCTCTACTTGCTCCTTGGCAGCCGCTGTTTTCTTGCTCTTCTTGGACTTCTTGGCCTTCTTCTCTGAAGAGACGACCTCGGGTATCTTAGAGAGAAGCGTGACCTTGAGTTTATGTGAGCGCAGTAAATCTTTACATTCCTCTGGGCTCAAGCGTTCACGAACTTCGTCCTCGTTGGTGTCAGAGGCAATGTCGTTGTCATCGGTGCCCTTTGCGGCGATCTCGCTTTCGTCGTTGCCATCTTCAGATTGGTCAGGCTTAGGCGCAAAGAAATCAAGCTCTAGTAAATCATCTTCATCTGCAGCCTTTACTGCTTGGGTAGTGCTCTTCTTTTGCGCCTTGTTGGTATCGTTTTCGTTCGTCCGTTTGCGCTTCCGCGAGCTGATGTTGTCGTGATAGAGCTGAGGGTTAGCTTCAGTTCCAGCTGATGGAAGCTGTACAGCTGCAACTGTTCCGGCTTTTGCAATCGCCGTTTCCGAAGGTTTCTTTGTGCCTCGAGATAAGATTTTGAGAATATCCATGGCAATTAGTTGTGAATTTTGACGGTCTCTGAATAAGCTACAACCTGGCGTACTTGGGTGTTCACTTTAGGTCCACCCATGATATTCTGCAATTTTCTTAGCATTTCTTATCGATAAGGATCGTTGATGGGGCATTTAAAGTTAGGGTCTAAACAGTCCGAAATTCAACCTAGAAAATTGAAGCAAGTGTAAGCTAGTTTTCTCTTGACACCTTCAAGATTTATGTTATTATCCCATGTCCCAAACTTTACATAAACTTGTCCCCAAATTACCAGCTCTGTTAGATTACCAACGCACAGATATACATAGCAAAATAGTCTCTTGCCTGCTTGGGATGTATACTTCATTGATATTTTTTTCTCAATTGAGCCATGACAACATCAAACAAGTTCAAGTCAAAAGCAAGTTGTGTACATAGAGATATTCAGCAAGTAATCTTATTTATTTTAACACAGTGTTATCATATAGCTGTGTGTCATTCAACCATTGACGTGGAATAATCTACAGCACGCCAGATTCAACAATGGTAGGGCGTTTGCTGTGCTTGACAGAGCCGGAAGAAGAGCCAGTAGCCTCCAGAGCCTTGACAACGGACATGGACTTAGTGTCAGCGACCTCGCCGAAAACGACGTGGCGACCGTCCAACCACGGGGTGACGACGGTGGTGATGAAGAACTGGGAGCCGTTGCTATATAAAAGTTAGTATATTGCGTGACATGGATTAAAAAAGAGAGCAGGTAGCTTACGTGTTAGGGCCGGCGTTGGCCATGGACAGTAGACCAGGCTTGTTGTGGGTCAGCTTGAAGCTCTCATCGGCGAACTTCTCACCGTAGATGGACTTGCCACCGGTACCCTACGAGCATGTTAATATTTGGCCATGTCCAATCGATGAGGAAGAATAGTAACTTACGTTGTTGCGGGTGAAGTCACCACCCTGAAGCATGAACTCGGGGATGATGCGGTGGAAAGAAGAGCCTTTGTAACCGTAACCCTTCTCGCCAGTGCACAGGGCGCGGAAGTTCTCGGTGGTCTTGGGGACAACACCCTTGAACAGGTTGAAGTTGATGCGACCAGACTGGGCTGTAATTTGATTATAGTTAGCATGGTAACTATGTTTTCAACATCACAATTAACAGGGCGCCAAGAGCTGTCACAGATACATAGGCTAGATAAAAACACAGCTAGTATTCGATGGCAATGAACCCAATGGCCGATGCATTGTAGTGATGATCGAAAAGAGTTATCTTACCCTTCACCTCGCTGGTGGGGCGGTCATTGCCGTCGAGAACGGGACCTTCCCACTCGATATCGAAGTAACTAGAGAAGTAAACGCGTTAGTCTTGGTGTTGTTGCAATTGACTCGACTACATTTTTGTAGGAGTTCGACTTGTGGTATCGAGTTTGGAGCAGCTTGGGGAGCTCAAGAGCTTCGAGGCTGGGGCTAAACAGCAGTGCGGCTGTCTGGAGCTTGATTCTTGCTAGTGGTGATGGATTTATTGATGAATACTTACACCTTGACAATCTCTTCGGACATTTTGTTTGATGTTGATGAAAAAGAGCGGGTAGCAAAAGAGACAGGAGTGTATGGAACGCGAGCCTGAGAAGAAAGAAAAGGACGAGAAATAATCGAGGCAGAGAAACCAGTTGAAGTAATCTGGCGGGGTAGGGCGTGGAGGGGCCGAATTTTCAGGAGGGAGGGGCTCATCTGCAAGTTGTGGAGAAGATTCCGTTAGTAAGGCCGATCAGCCAATGGTATGCCTGAGTGGGCCATGCCTCCTTCCAGCATGGGGTGGCATTGGCATTGATCGCAGGAAAGATGTTTGGCTATGGTTTAACAGCCGGCCGGCCAGGCACACACGTGATTTTGTTGACGGGAAGCCAGAGCCTACTTAAGCTACGAAACTACGGTTCCTGTCTGTTCTGTTGGAGATCCTGTGATGAGAGACACAAGAAAGAGACAACAAATGAGTAAGGAAGCCAAATAATCAAATAAACAAAACGGACAAGAGGGGCAAGGCGGACAAGGTGTTGTACGCTATGGTTGCCAAAGCCAAAGGCAAAAAAAGCACCAAGCCCAGTAATGCAGTGGTCAGGGGCGGGGTCGAATGCTGCTGCAAGAGAGCGGCTGATGAGAAAACAGGGCGAGGCGCGGGGCCGAGAGAAACCCTGAAATACAGGTTCCTGAAGCTGCTATTCCTGCGAGAAGAAAGCTGCTTCACGAAGCTCTTGAGAGCTTTTCTAGCTGGCGAAGCTTTTCTAGCTAGCGAAGCTTTGCTCGGTGAAGTGTGCTAACGAGAGCCTTCGACGGTGAATATTCCTGGCATGATAAAACACCGGACAACTAGCCAGTCACCATTGCCTGTGGTAAATTTTTCCCCATGGTGAATATAATAGAATAGCGGGGGCTGAGCAGAGCATTATCGGTAGGATGGCTGTGGAGGGTCTTTACTGCATTCTCGTGAGGTATACAGCAGTGCATAATGTAAGATGTGCACCAGAGCCTGATGCTGACAGCCGCCCACCCGAATTGTATTGGGTACAAGCTAAAGCTTCCCTTCATATACCAGCGGCTAGGCTAAAGCCGAGCAGTACCAAGTACAAGCTACCACGATTATAGAATATATGCATCGTTGTGTCCAAAACTAATGACCTCCAATGGCAAGCTAGAAACGAAACTCCCATACATGACAAAAGACACATCACGAAAAGGAACAGGAGGTACTGCAATCCATATTCATGTTCATGTATAGTCTGTCTAGGACCTTTGGGCAATCGAAAGCGAGTGCTCAAGTAAACAAACAAGAAGTCCATCTATGCAGAACCAAGCACCAAGCTTGCACACTAGTGGTACCCAAGCTCTTTTGGCTCTACAAACGATAGCTTTTGCCCGCTCTAGAGATGTAATAAACAGTCAAGAAGAAAGTCCATACTTTGACTCTCAATATCTCAAGCGGTGTTGATGGAATAAACTATGAGGGGGCAAGATATGGCGGGGTCGTATAAGGAACTCACTTTAACGAACAGGTTGGCACAAAGTACTATTATGCAGTGGAAGCACGCAAGGTGGAACACAAAAAGAAGCAAAAAGGTCAGATGAAGCAAACTCAGATTGCGTTGGTGACGGTCAAGATGACAGGAACTTGGTGATGAAAAAGTTGTTTGATACATGCAATGGGGCTGTCTTGGGGCCCAAATTATCAGGCATTCAATTTATATTTCACTTTAGATTATCGTGCGGGATGTAGAAGGTCCCAACTCCAAGAGCTGCATTTCAGCAGCCACGATATGTAAGGAGATTCAAATAAACACCTCAGAACCCCGAGTCGGAGAACCCTTAACAACGGCCCAAGATATTATATTATTTAAAGTAGTCCTATGTTGGAGATTTTGGGACTTGGGAGGCATTGCATTTTTCAATCGATAAGCAGGTTGTGTCATTCAGCTTGTCTCTACATTAAGGGTCTATATGGCAGCCAAGGGTTATTAACACGTGACTTCACACATGGCATAACAGTTTGACAGATGCTAGGCACAAAGGCTGTCCTAATTGCGCAGCGTAGACCCAGAATTTAAAGCCTGGCAACTACATATGGTAGCAACCCAAACTGACCCTAGCTAAACTGACCCTAGGCGGTAGATAGCTTGCTCCAATCCAATTGATAGTTGTTTTAGGCCACCAAGACATGACATTTTGGCTTCTCCGTGCTTGAGCCTCTTTTGTTGCCGCATCCGAAGATAGTCCAGCGACGGCTTTGTTTGACTATTCATCACACCAAAGTAACATTTTTTCAGCTTGTGTTTCAGCGTTTTATGCTCGCACCATTATATTTGCGCTTGAATTTCTGCCATCCCGAAAGCTCCATTCTGTACCTTAGCTTCGCTGTCGATTTACGTGAGGCCCAACACTTCTTCGCCTTTTATCGCCAATATCCATCGCATTCCCACTACAAGAACAATATAAACAACGCCGCTAGCCATCATGGACTTCAACACCCTCAAGGACTCGGTGTCCAACCTGACTCTTTACGATCTGAAGGCAGGCGTCCGTAAGGTCCAAAATGGTAATTCCATTCCCATGCGGTTCTGATGATGATGACCTGGCGGATGCGACGCTAATTAATGACTTCTGCTAGCTGTGATGAACTTCACCGAGATGGAGTCCAAGGTACGCCGAATTTGAAATCTGTCCTAACGTGACCCAAGAAACTCAATGGCTGACATAAGATGCATAGGTTCGTGAGGCGACCAACAACGAACCTTGGGGTGCTTCCTCTACTCTAATGCAGGAAATTGCCAACGGAACATTTAACTAGTATGCATAACACCTATCACGACACTGTACTTCACGGCCAGGACCTCTTTTGAAAATTGACAGACTGGCGGCTTATGTCTTGATTGATGAGAGACAGGCTTCATCCCGTGCACCAAATTCTCGCTAACACGTTATCTGATAGTCAAACCCTAAACGAGATTATGCCTATGATCTACAGGCGCTTCACCGAAAAGTCCGCGGAAGAGTGGCGTCAAATCTACAAGGCATTGCAGCTTCTCGAATTCCTTATCAAGCAAGGTTCTGAGCGTGTTATAGACGATGCACGCAACCACTTGACGCTGCTGAAGATGTTGCGCCAGTTCCATTTCATCGATGCGAATGGCAAAGATCAGGGAATAAATGTGCGCAACCGTGCCAAGGAGCTTACCGAGCTTCTAAGTGACGTCGATCGTATCCGTTCCGAGCGTAAGAAGGCTCGGGCTACTAAGAACAAATATACCGGAGTTGAGGGTGGTGCTGGCCTTGGTGGTGGCTTCTCTGGTGGCGGTAGCAGCAGCCGGTATGGTGGATTCGGAAGTGAATCTGCGGGCACTGGTGGTGACACTTTTGGTGCTTATTCTGGAGGTGTTTACGGAGATGGTGGTGGCTATGGTGGCCAGACCAGTGACTATGCAAGCTCAAGCTCTCGCCGCGACAAGTACGAAGAGTACGACGAATTTGATGGCGACAGACCAGCGGCTTCGAGCAGCTCTTCACGGCCCAAGAAAGAGCGCTCAACCCCTAAGCATCGCGAGGAGGCGCCAAAGCCAAAGCTGCAGAAGGCACCTGAAGTCGATCTCTTTTCCTTTGATGAACCTATCTCAACCCCAGCAGCAGCCCCTACTTCTACTGCGACGTCTGCTGCGGCAGCTCCCTTGGCCGATGATGACGATGACTTTGACGACTTCCAGTCAGCAACACCGGCTGTTGCCCCAGCAGTTGCTGGATTTAGTAGTCTCTCCATGGCTACTCCTGCGTCTGCCTCGCCCGTTATTGCGGCGCCTAAGCCGGTGTCAGCACCACACCAGGCTAACTTGAGCAACATGATGTCAATGGCATCAATTTCACCCGCCCCTTCTTATTCTGGCACTCCTGCAGCAAACTACTCATCCTTTTCTGCCCCGTCTGCACCGGCGCCCGTCACAGTGCCCGCTGCAGCACCCATTTCTAGCGCTCCCAACTACTTTTCCTCGATTCAGGCAAAGCCCATGACTGCGACTTCTACGGGAATGGGCGGCATCAAGCCTATGACCTCGACCCCTACGGGCATGGGTAGTATCAAGCCTGTTATAGGTTCATCATCAGCGAAGCCTAGTGCCCCAGCAGCAGGTGGCAACGACGCCTTTGGTGCGCTTTGGTCGCAAGCCAGCTTCAACCTAGCCAAGAAGCCGGCGCAAACCCAAGCCGGCCCTTCTATGGGTCAGCTAGCTAAGGAGAAGAGCAGTGCCGGAATCTGGGGCTCAACAACACCCGCGGCCTCATCGGCACCGAAGCCACAAGGTGGAAGCGCAAGCAACGACCTAGCGGATTTACTTGGCTAGAACATGCAACCACATCTTAGTCTTTTACAATCTACGAGATAGTCCATGGTGGCCATCGAATCACGATAAGGATGGCAATGGCAGTTGTTGCAAGGAAAAGACGCATGTGTACAACACGTGTATGTTAGCTACTTTTGTTTGTTTTGGAACTTTTTTTTCCTATTTATTATCCCTACTATTTTATGTTTAAATAGAGCATTTTTTTTTGGTTGTTATACTCCAGAATACATGACTGAGCACACTCGCGGACTGCAGTAACTCCCAACCAAAAGATTTCGATATACTACGTATGTATGAAGACACAGCCACATAAGACTTTGCTAGTCTGGATATGAGAATAGATGATAGACGGCCAGCAAAGCATCGACGGCGTGTTTCAAATAGGCGTCTCGGCGCCAATAGGACCGCGATATACACTACAGCCAGACCTTGTCTTACACGTCAACGAATGCGAAGCGCAGAAGGCAAACGCCACGAACATACATCGTGCAAAGCCACATATACGAGACTTTTTGTCTGTACTTCTTAGACAGCACTGTTAATAGCCGCTTCAACGTGGCTAAAGCAAAGAGGAAGACCAGATACATCGTATCCTGGTGAGACTGGCTCTGATA
This sequence comes from Davidsoniella neocaledoniae, assembly GCA_009806295.1. Lineage (NCBI taxonomy): Eukaryota > Fungi > Ascomycota > Sordariomycetes > Microascales > Ceratocystidaceae > Davidsoniella > Davidsoniella neocaledoniae. Next base: position 25,352 of record RHDR01000269.1, read on the forward strand.
AGTGTCACCAGCGAACTACAGCAGACCAATCAATCACAGGAGTATGGATAGAGCCAAGGAGTGAGTATATCTAAGGAGATAAGTCCCATAGTAGGATTCTGCAAGCCCATGAAGAAAAATAATAGGTAAAGAAGGACAAGAGAAAAAATAAAAACAATATGAAAAGGGCCATATATTCTGCATGTGCGCTTGTCATAGTTACGCAGCGGGAAACAGAAGCAGGAACGAAGACCAAGACAGGGGCCGCTAGCCAATCATGGTCAGCGTTGACTTCATGGCTATCAACGACAGCGCTTAACAGAGCCCAAGGCCTGAAGAAGAGCCCGAAGACGGAAGACTTCTTCTGAGGATTCTTGGTGGTATGTTTCTATGAATATCCATCCATATATCTGGGTCTAGAAAGATCCTCAAGACAATGTCGTAGATATACACCAGTAAAGTGGTGGTGGTTGTTATCAGCTTGACTTGAAAGTTTGGTGATTGGACCAGGGTGAAAAGAATTGAGAAAAATGAAATTTCCTGGTTAACTTCCAGCATTCTGGATGAGATTCTATTCTTATTCCGACTCATCAGTTTTCTGGGAAGCAAAAGTATGGGACGATGAGAACTGGTATTATTTTTGGCTTGTCGTAGTGAGAAAAGTACAACCATATTTTCTTTGTTCATAGTCTAATGTATTCTTGTTTATTCGATTTGACAAGATGAAGAATGCACCTCTAGAATAGCACAGAAGCGTTCTAAACCCAAAGTCAAGATGATAATATCCCAACTTTCAATCTTATTCGAACTACGCGGCCATCTTTTGAATTGTTGCAGACTACTTCAGAACCGCCTAATGACGATAGAATTGGACAGAAAGTTGCCCTTAGTAAAGAGACCGTTCTATACAAGTGACCGTTAGGCTGTGTTGCTCAAAATCAGCCGGCTTATAGTATTGATAACTTGAATCTTGGCACTATCAAGAAGACAGCCGTCTATATAGGCCTCATGCAACGACAACTCAGAGCAGTGAAGTTCCTCATACTAATCATGTAGTCTCACAATAGACCTATGTTTTTCAAAGAAACACCCCTCCCCCGGAATAAAAAAACAGAGGTTTGAAAATGATGGTGAAAAAACAGGCGATCTGCAGGCGGCTCGGCTGACGTGCAGCCAGCCAAGTAAAGCCATGCAACGATAGTTTCTATACTAGTGCAGATTCTGTTTATTATTAGTCTTCTCTTTAATCGTCGTGTAAGTTCTCTGTATAAAGATGCTGGGTCTTCCCGTCTATCTATCTTGTCCTTACTTTCAGAACATCTTTTTCTGGTCATCTTTCTTTTCATTGCTCTCAGCAAGAAACTGGTTTCTTGTTTTTTTTATCTTTTTTTCATTTTCTCTTTCCTTGTGTTTTTCATCATTGCATTATCATTGTCATTATCATAGCATTTCGTTTCCTTTGTCCCTTTATAGCATCACAAAAAACAGCGTCATATTATTCATTTATACGCTTATCACGGCCACAACTATCTAAACACTCATATATCACGACAATTAGCATCATTTCATTTTTTCTGATTTCCAATAATTTTTTCAGCATGTTCTCTTTCTTTCCTCAGATGGGTGCTTTGGGTGTGACTTTTGCTGGAGCCCGGTTGCTTCAGTTTGTCACTTCTATTCCTGTCATCGGCGTCTCAGCCAGCCATATCTCCAACATTGCCAGCACTGGCTTGACAGCTCCATCGGTTCTAGTGGGCACATTAGTGGTTGTAAGTCTAAACTTCTGCCTTCATGATGCCCGCCATTAAATATTAATGTTAACTTTTCTGTTACTAGGCTTCCTGCTCTACGCTGTATGTTGGTATTACCGCCATCCTATACTATGATCACATGCTTCCGTTTCTCATGGGAACGGCGGGAGATGCCGTGTTTTTGATAGCGGCTATCGTTGTTGCTTCACTTCTTGGAAAGCCGCTTCCTAGCACACTGTGTTCGAATCTGCCAAAGTCACGTAGTGATATATCAGACTACACCACCGGATCTTCAACCACCATTTCTTCGGCTCACAACTCAACTCTGACGACCTTGAGCGCAATCGTGACTACCAAGGGCACCGTTGACTATAATCTGTATGCTGCTGCTGACCGCGGTATCTGCATTTCTTTGAAGAGCATCTGGGCACTCAATATCACTCTCTGCATTCTCTTTGCCGTGACTCTACTGACGCAGATCTTCCTCTGGCGCAAGTTTAAGCTTCCCAGCACTTCCATTCAGAAGCAGCCTGCCATGCGTAGCATCAAGACCGTGCCACAGAGCAGCTGGAGCTCAGATTCTGATCTCGAAGCAGCCACCGCGTAGGAATTCGCCCGTGGGCCCGCCGTGTCTATTGGCAGCATGGTGCCATCATTCGGCTCGGTGTTCAGAACCACCACCAACAACCAAGACAATACCCCCGGCCCTATCCCGGCCGTCGTTGTCTTTCCGCCGTCTATGTCGCCGCCAGCACCGCAACGGCTCACGCGTGCCCTCGGATCACGAGCTATCCGTCCCCAGCATACTCTAGATCCCTTGATCATCCCCCCCGTACCCCCTCTACCCGCGCACATTCTGCAACAGCAGAAGCAACAACAGCCTCCGTGGTTTCCACCGCCGCCTACAGCGTATATACGCGTTAATCTTCAGAGCGCACGCCGTGTGGCTGCGCCAGTATCCAAAAAGCTCACGCTCGGCATGTTAGCGGCGCCGGCACACGGCACTACAGGTGTTGCTAACAGCAACTACCGTGCCAGCAGCTATTACGGCGATGAAGACACCGAGTACCCACCCGTTTCACCGCTCTCGCCAATTCTAAACCAGTTGCGTGAGGCCGCAGCTCGGGCTCGTGGCATTTCTGCCTTCTCTTCTCCTTCTACAGCCACTCAGTCCCCCGTGACCGATCAAACGCCTGTGTCGCCAGAGACGCCGGCTACGCCGGCTTCGGCTGTATCAGCTCGCTGGCGCGCGAAGCGTAAGACCATCATGGAGGCCGTGGGTGGCTGGTGGGATCTGAACCTGCTGGATCGTAAGACGTCCCCGCGGCGGAAGACTTTTATGAAGAGCTGGATTTAATCAGCAGCATCGTATACAGGCCTTAATGAGAAAATGCGGCCTCAACTCTTACGCTTAATTTCCTTTGTTCTTTTTTTGGTGGATTCTTGTATTGCATTGTTTCATGATGACATCGTCGTCATCTTTTAATATGGTGTTTCTTGCGCCAGTGCTGCTATGTCAGCGTCTTGTCGTCGTTTATGTTAGTCATCAAAGAAAAAATATACAAAAAATCTTATGCTCCGTTGTCTTTAGACGATACAACAATTATCCATCGCACAGTATCCGTATGACAGAGGGTGATACAAAGTCTCTTCAAATAGATAATAAATTCTTACTTGGACATTCACTCACTCTTCGCTTTCTAAAGCGTATATTTATGCAATAGCTTTGTTAATGATTAATAGATTGTCTGTAAAGCAGACGTTTATGATTACAACTCCCGCTCCCCCTAGGATATCACAGTGCTAAGAAATAATAAATATGATGCTGGTTCATGACTGATGTCCTGTTCTTGGATATCGATGTCATTCCACAAATTGTCCCGAAAAGAAAACTCTCTACTCGTACACCGTTTTGTTGGTGTCGCTTACGCTTAGCCACAGCATACGGTAGGTTCTTCAGACGCGCTGGTGCCAGATTGTCTGGGAAATTGGTGTTAGTTTCTATAGCCATAAATGCAAATACATGAAGATATACTTACGAAACGTTGATGGTCTCCCAGTGGAAGATGAACGACCCAATATACGCGCCGATAAAGATGCAGATGATAATGTACCCATTGTAGTACATGGCGAGTCTGGACAAATATATGGGTTAGTATATGCATAAACTACATATTTGAGATACTTAGAGCAGACTTACAGCATGATAAAGTACGCTAGAGCAAACTGCATCAAATGGAACAACGCTCTGATAGCCTGCTGGGCAACATTTGGTCGGAACGGCGGAATATTGCTACCGACAGCCTTGGACTTGTCACTACCAGAGTCGGCATTTGCAGTTGCCGGGGAGCTGCCCAGGGCCGAATGGGCGGCAATGTGCTGGGCAACTAGCCAGCGGTCAAACTCCTTGGCCGACCGACGTAGGAACTCAAGCAGAATCACCATACAGACAACACCGATACAGGAGCCGGCAAACATGCCTTTGGAGGTGATGTGCCATGACTCGGCAATGAAGCAGGCATCGATAGTATACCAATTCCAGAGCATCTAAATAAAATAGGGTTAGTTTACGCGTCAATGCGTTATGGGTGCTATGAGAGCAGCCACAGGTGTTTGTTCTTGCTTACAGTCATCTGGCAAGACGAGCTCGAAGAGCTCATATCCATATCCATTGTTGAGGTTGCGGTAGCTGCAGTAGAAGTTGCTGTGCTGGACATGTCCATAGTCATAGAAGTAGTTGTAGACATGGCGATTGGGTAGACTATATATATGTATGTTATAGTATTGTTGTGATGCCCAGTAGAGTAATGTTTAGGTATAATATGCGTAATTATAGTGCCAGCAGAAGACAGGAGAAACAACAAAGATATGTATGTAAAGATAAAATATAATGCAAGAAAAAAGAGAAGCGAGCCTCCACACAGACACCAAAAAATATAAAAATGACAAGCTTCTGGTCAAGCTTCTTGGTTCTTATAACAAAAAACGTCCAGACTTCAAAACCGTGCTCGCCCCCCCCCCTCAGAACAAGGAAGGAAGTTACTCGTAGGCAAATATGCGGCAACTGCCATGTCGGAAAACCTGCTCAAATTTATTGGGTCGCTCGGTCCAGCCTGAGGTGGGTTCCTTCCCAGCTTCGAGACAGAAAGGAAATAAAAAAATCAAGATATAGTATCATCTCCCTCTTTTTCATATATCGAATTCGTCGGTTGCTTACGAAAACTTGCTCAGTTGCTAGCACGAAATGCTTCCAGCCCGGCTGCTCAATCTTGCTCAACTTCCATTTGAGGCGTCTGCTTACATTTTTTTATTCTCTATTCAAGAGCTAACATGCTCACGATGATTACGATGCTGTTCATTATAGCTAGTACTCTTGAATACTAGGTCTCTCTATTTGCATTTCCTTGTCTAGTGATTGTCGAAGACTTGCACTCACAAACTAAGTGATCTCCGTCTACGACGACATGTTTGCTGTATCGTCATTCTTCTCTTAAGTTTTCTTGGGCGTCGCAAACATAAACAACCCTGAAGCTCTAGTGTGTTCCCAATCAGGTCAAAGTCACTGCGCTAGCGAGGCCATTTGAGCAAGTTTCTGTTGGCTACTAGGCCATCTTAAACTGGGTCTCACACTCTTGGCCCTGGCAAGCACACACACCCCGGACGCCACGCCTCCACCGAAACAATAATGAACCTTAGTTGAGGACTCGAGATCCTTTACAGAACCAAATCTTATATTCTGTGTATATTTGAGAGAGAATATCGGTCAGCCCATAGTTCATGTTGACTCCATATAACGCAAACACTTACATGTACATACATACAAAAAAAAAAAAAAAAAAAAAACATAACATACATACATACATGTAGTTATATTAAAGCTAGCCTCAGGCTCCTTTGTCCAACCGTGGAAGACTGGTAGTAGGCACTGCTAATCCACCAAACACTCAAAGACATCTGTCAATGGGATGAACCTTCAGATCCGCGTTTCGTATGATTGTCAATTGATTCTTTACCACGGTAACACAATACATGAGATCGTCCATATGCTTAAACTCCCCAGTCGTGTTGTCAATCTTCAGCTAGACGATCATCCGCTATCCTATGGTCACTTCTGTCAGAGATCATATTAATAACTTCCTTCCCCACACGGACCATATTAAGCTTCTTTCCACCTTCTTCTTCCATCTCGTTTCTTATACATATGTAAATTCTTCAGCTGCCGTTCTTCCTCATCCTCTTTGTACATTCTTACTCTTGTTCTGGAAATTTAATCGCGTACAGCTCTCTAGGCGTCTGACTCCCATCGCAGCTTGAAAACTTCCACCAACTTCCATAGTATGCGCCAGCCAAATTCACGAGGCCCCATTTGATCGGCGCCGGCATAGGTGGCCAGTTCTTCCATAACCCTTCCTCTGCCGTACCGTCAAGGTTCAGCAAGAAAAACGGCACGGCATCCGATACGCCGGCTTTGCTGACAGTGGCCTTTCCCCATGTCTTGAAAAGCGCAGATGCCTCAGCTGCTTCTTCTGAGCCCTCCTTAGGCGCGTTTTGGTGTAGGTGAAGTCCGGCAATTGTTGCGATCTCGTTATGGAAATGTTTTTCAAAGGGTGCCATGAAGCTGTCCATAATAGACACAAGCTTGGGTCCAGAAAAACTGCTCGGGGAATCAAGCGTTTGCAGGTAGTTTGCGAATTCAGTCATGCCGGCCATGAAAGATTCTACAGATTTTTCACCTACGGTTAGCATATCTACTATATGGTGAACCTTGCGGCCACCTATTTGTCATGTGAAGTCTATCTCACCATGCTCTTCGAGAGTCTCCGTCCAGATTTTATCATCCTTGAGCATATCTTGGATCTTCGGGAACAAGTTCTCTTCCTCGTCGTCGTGATGCGAGACAACAAACTTGTGCCATGTCTTTGAGTAGCCAATAAAAGCGGCTTTGTCTGCTTCAGGTACACGTTTGGCCTGTAGGTAGATTGAGTTGAAGCCGCGGATGACGGTGTTGTGGAGCAAGCCCATGTGCGAAGCACCAGTGGTGAAAATATCGGTCTATCATGAACACAAGTCGACGAATTGTCAGATATCACAATCACCAGAATGTATGTATTCTCTGTCCAGATTACTTACCCGCTTTGTCTCATATACAGGCGTTACCACTAGCTTCATCGGGGCATCTGCCCATTGTACGGCGTCACTTTGTGGTGTCGATGCCATCATGAACGGTGATTGATACAGTATTAGACTAGCTAGTATTGTCAAGAATGACAGTATAGTACCAAGCATTCTTGTGTCGGTAAGAGAGAAAGAAAAGAAGAAACCGTGCGGCAAGATGTTTGTGAATAGCTGTCTATTTGAAGAAAGAGTAAGAATCTGGAGGGGGACGGTATGGCGGGTGAAGCAAGGCCTGTTGTGGTCAAGAAAACGTTGGGTAGCTATCCAGATATGGGCTAATATGATACATAAACAGAGACAAGCCAGCCAATGACGACTGAATCGTATCACTCAATGTACGTTTCGAATGACGTCTGTCTGGCTCGGGTATCAAATAGGCAACCGTAAAAAACAAAGCATAAGAGGACAAAAGTAGAGAAAATAAGGTGATAAAAAAAACAGGGTTGAACCGGTTCTATATCAACATCGTTCGATCGGACAAAACCTCCGTGTACTTCTCCACGTTTCTTCTTAACTCCGTTGGTCACTGTTTACAAAGCATACATTTCATATCTGTCTATACTCTAGTATTCTCACAGTAAAGCAATTTAAACTATACAGCTAATATGTATGATAGGCGAAGTATAACTGTCATAAAACACCTTTGAATAGCAACATGCAGACAGTGTTTTTGTTGGTCATCATAGTGTCAATCAAAAAAATGATCAAAACGAAACAATATATTAAACAATTCTTGTTTTGGTGATTCAACTTCGTGAAGAATCCCCCCGTCGGCTTCGTGAACCTGCACAACGACGCAATGCTGATAAATATACGCAGTTGATTGGCTTCAAAGTCCGGTTCTCTTCGCATTCGGTAAAACGTCAGTGATCATGCTATGTAAGCAAAAAGCATATATTTGGCTGACGTAGTGTAGAAACCCAGTAAGTTATTTCTCTCTTTTTCAACTCGCTACAACCCAACTCCTACAAACCCTAACACATAGATATGTACATACCATCACCTAACTCGAACAACATCACATGCTTCAGAACAGGTCTTCTTTAGGGAATATGACCTTCATATATATATATAACCTCTATTGTTTCCTTATTCTATTCGACTTGAAATAGCCCGTTTCGATAATGATATCCAGTAATAATGACAATAATTTAGCACGTGTTTTTTTACCTCCTATAAGAAGAGACGGAAAAAAGTACATTATGTCAAATTTATAATTTACACAATAGAAAAATGGAAAAGAAAGTAAAGAAAGAACCAAACAGGCTGATGGTGATACAGTAACTAAATCAAAAAGAAAAGAAATAGGAGAAAAGAAGATGAGTAATGTATCTATGCAATGAATGGTACACAAGAAAATGCAACTGAGAAAAAGTATAGGAAACGAGAGCCCAATAAGGGAATCCAAAAGACAGGTATAACGACAAAAGGAAATGTAGCAAGAACGAAAAACAATAATACGGAAAACCCTCACCAAAAAGAGATATATCTAGCACAAAATAAATGAAAGTAACAACAACCAAGACTAAAAGGCATCAAACTTTGCTTAGGCAAACGCGCCCACGAGTGACATGAGCATAGCTCCGGAAACCACGGCAATGAACGCATTACGCCGTCTCGTGCCCTTCAGCGAGTTGTAACTCTTCTCCGAGAGGAAATCTTCAGCTAGTAGCTGTACCATACCGGCGAACAGGAGCAAACCAGCTGAGATGGCATTCATGATACCGACCATCAGCAAACCGGTCTGGCTCTGTGGGTCATAGAGTCCGTGTACGAGCAGACCAATGGCCTGACCGATGGGCGTCGTGGTACCGAAGGCCAGTACCATGAGCCATGGCTGTAATGAGCGTCGCGGAAAATGTAGCGCTGCGATGCGGCTACCGAGCGCAAGACCCTCGAAACATTGGTGGAAGCTGATGGCGATGAGGAACACGACGAACGCCGGGCCTGTTGCGACGGAGATAGCCATGCCGATAAATATACTATGGAATAGGATTCCAGCCTCGAGCAGTACGCACTGTAAGAACCGCCGGCGCTGCTCCTCCTGGATGTTCTCGGGGACGTCCTGGATATCAAGTTCTGCGCCAAAGCTGTGCGACCCGGAGGCTTCAGCATTGTTGCCGTGGTTCATGGGGGCAATGGGGTCGTCGATCTCGTCAATATCAAAATCACTAGACTCGTCGTCACTAAATGACTGGCTGTTATGCTTGCGATGCGGTGCGTTCGGGGCGGTCGGTGTCATGACCGGTAGCGGAGATACGCCAGCAACTAGACTCTCGGTAGCTTCAGGATCGTCTCTCGAGGCGACACGAAGGTGCCTCGTCTGCGGCCGTGACCGACTATTGCCGTTGCCGTCTAACTTATTGAAGTCGCCATCAGACTCATCCCATTCAGTGTGACAGTGGGCATGAGAATGGCCAGCGCCCCTGGTCGTCAGGTACATCTCGACCGAGACGATGACTAGCATGGCACACATGGCTATAAAGCCTGGTAATGGAGGGTAGCCCTCGTTGAACAGGTATGGTAGACATGGGTCGTTGAGCGAGTTGAACGCGGTTGGCAGAAGATGGACGAAGCCGGTGGCAAGAAGCACGCCGGTGCCGAAATGTTGGCATAGAAATATTATTTTGGCCTGAATCGAGCTGCTCGAGGCACTTGTCGGTGATATTCGTCTCGAGAATAGAGGGAATGCGCATGCTATAGTGGTACAATCGTCGGCGTTAGTAGACGGTTATGTAGGGGTTGCGAGCAAATGGTTATGTTTGCATGGCGTATACGTACCCAATGTGCTGACAAAGAGAATCAGGCCTAGTGCAGCAAGATGTAATGGTGTGTTGTATGCTCCTCGGTCGCCTCCACCGCACTGCGGCTTAGTCTTAGTGGCTGTCGCATCTCGGCGCGCGAGCTCGGCTAATAGGATGTCGGTGGACACGGAAGCCCACGATGCGTCTATTAAGGCGGGAGATAGGGTTAGAAAACGAGCTCGGGGAACACAGCAAGTACGCCCATAACGGCAGAGAAATTGACTAAAAACTGACCTGAAGCCATGGCGTTTGTGTTATAACAGCAGAGTGTGTATGTAAAGGTGGTTGTGGTTGTGGTTGTGAGAGTCTATGATGATATCCCTGGAACAGGCGAAGATCCAGCAACAACCTCGGACACTGAATATCGAGCGAGTGGCAGATGATGTAAGCAGAGATCTAGTACGAGAGCAGCTAGTAGAGCGAAGCGAGTGAGTGAGATCGATGTTGGTGTCTAATGCATGTACTATGCATTTAGCAAAACATTGGGCGTAGAAGAGGATGACGGCAGTAAGCAGCAAGCAGTGTGGTATGGCTATAGATGTGCGCCAAAGCAGGAGAATCGCGCAGTAAGTCGAGAGAGGTTGCAGAGCAGAGGCCAGCTAGAAAAAAAAAGGAAAAAAAAAAGGAAAAAAATTACACAAGGAATGCTCTGATGAAAGCAGCGGAAAAGAACAGAATAAAAAAAAGAATAAAATAGCGATAGGGAACGACAAGATGCTAGCGAAAGCGTAGTAGAAGGGGAAAGGAATATTATCAGATGCTAGGCATGCCTTAGAAGAAAATAAAAAGTAGCAAGATGCAAGGTTAAGCAATGTTAAATGTCAACGTAAACGAGCTTCAACTTCGTGAGCCTCTATTTGGTTCGGTACGGGAAGAAATCGGGGCTTCTAATGTAGGTACATATTATTTCAATGCTTCTAGAGCTTCGCGGCCAAATAACAAACAGAAAATCAGCTAACTAGCCCAAAATAACTACCATGTTATGTGATAATAAAACATCAAAATAGCATCCAAAATTTAAGGAATAAACGCTACGGAAAGGTTGATGCCGCTGAAAATAACAGCCAAGATAACACCAACACAATACAGCAAGTAGGCAATATGTAGCACCAAAACCAACCAAGTCCAATAAGAAGGAAGAGGCCAGGCCCCCAGACAACGATGCACCAAAAAGGAGTGGGGCAGTGTGCAATTACAGGCGTTGCGGTTGCTCCATTGGCCCGTACCTATAAGGCCTTGTATAGTGTACCTAAACCTGCTTTCTTTTAGGGCTTTTAAGCAGCCATTGATTGATTTGACAAGACCTCAACAATAGCACAATGGCTGGTTGAAACCCCAAGTGAACTGACTGCCCCGGAAAGTTCGGGCCCCATCTCTATAGTTGATGTATATGTAAAAATATACAACTTAATAATAATGCTACTGTTTTTGGCAAAGTCAGGGGTGATCAAACAAAATTCGCCATCGAAGCGACGACTTGGTATCAAGTATACTTTGAGAGCAACAAGCTACGTAACTCTAAAAAGGTAGCTTGTTCCCGTCATTTTGATCCGAAATAGCTCTTCCCAGTACAAGATAAATCGCAGCTAAAGAAGAAAACGCCTCCAGAAATATACGTACCGTCCCGTAGTCTGAAAGGAGCCTCTCGGCCTTTAATGGACAAGAGGGTTCTCTTCTTGACTTACCTTTGACGTCTTCTTTCTCACACTGTTGTTTCTCTTGGTCACAGCTAACGGTTCAGGAATCAATACAACACCACTAACCCATGCACTAAATAGATCTGGACTACGTATCAATCCTTGCTGCGCCTTCAACCATTACTACCCGAATTTCGCGAGCAATCCAACGTACTTGAGCTTTGCTACTCAGTTTTTGATTAACGCTTGAACTCTCCTACGTGTATTTCTTATCTTCTACTACTCGTGCCACGCCTCACTCCATACATGTATGTTGCTACCCAGGCAAGTCTGCTAGTACACCGAGTTGGCCACTTTCGTGTCATACCATTTAACCTCCATTCTTCTTTTCGCAATATCTTCAACAATTACCACAAAAAATAGAAAAATCATCACGTGTTTCACGCGCTGCTGTCATTAAGCAAGCAGTAGCATATCATTTCGAAGACCTGAGGTTCTAGTTGCAACTATTGCGTCTATGATAGATATTTCTCGGTCTGCTCTTCATCCCCACTTCAAAAAGGCTAAACTACCTTAACGACACGTCAACAACGTAGTGGCCATAAAAAGCATTTTTCTCCTGGGCAGGAGTCTTCTTTAGTGGCCTATCTTGGCATTTTTGCTAAAGTTGGCCTTCCCCTCACGAGTTCAATGATTAAAAGGCTGATGTTGGTGTCTTCTAGCTAGTGAAATCATCGTTCGCCAGGGCACCGAGTTAGCTACTTTGCATACCAAGAAGTCTCGGCACCATACAATTAGCGACACATGGTCTTGAATATTCTGTCCTCTGGCCCAGTATTCTCGTGTAAGCAGGGCCTGACCACAAGCGGTCCTAGCTTTGCAGTACCAAGAAGCTTCGTTATCCACCCTCCCCTTGGTATCTTTGCTTGAAAGCCACAACTAGCTTTTCTTCTATGTGTATCTTTATATGTATTCTATGGTTCTACATGACATCTTACTACATCTATCAACAAATACATCCATCCACTACCATATGTGTTATGTGACTTTATTGCCTATTCAAGTATAACGTCACGCGCTCAATATTATTTCTTTCAGTCAGCAAAAGCCTGAAGACTAAATATGCAAGTACATATATACAAACTAGGGTTAATATAGTACAAGCTTTTCTGGTATGGGCTTACGAGCAGGGCCCCTTACACCACAATTGACACCACCAGACAGATCATCTATGTAGATATAACCATGTACGCTCTCTAAATAATTGTTTCATACAAGATATTTCATTAAAGTTCAGTAGGCGAACACAAGTTATATGCATATATGATCGACTTGCTAGGAAGCTAGGCTTAGTATTGTTCATTTACTGGCCTAGATCGTGCGCCTGCACCCGTTCATATTGGACCATCATCCATGCCAGATCAAACAACCCGAATTTCGCTAGTAAATCATAAGTCTTCCTCAACCTCCATGCTATCACCAGCTTCCGTACGGCAGGTTGACAGTTCCTTCTTGGGCATGGTTGCCTCTTTGTCGATAAGTTGTCTTGATACCGAAACAATATTGTCTTCGATCAGTTGCTGACCAACATCCTCCATGTGCTTCTTGGGATCGAGCTTTCCGACATAACGAGTCTTGAGCTGATCTTTTGTGAGCTCCGTCTCTTCTTTGACGCGCTTCTCGTAACCATCGGCTAGTGTCACTAATCTCTCCATACGTTCCTTGTTTTTTAGGCCTTCAGACCGGAAATCATCCATCTCTAACGCCTCTGTCCACACGTGCTTGTGAAGGTTCATGAGCATGTTTTCCTCTAGTGCCGTTTTACGGTAATCGATGGCAATAGAGTAGTAGTGTCTGTTGAGGCCATGAATCAAGGCTTGAATCGAAGGTTTGTTGAGGTGGCCCAGATTACTAGTGCTTTGACGAGGCTCTTGACCCAGCATGAGTGACTGAGGGTTGATCAACCGGAAAGCGTCAATGACAACCTTGCCCTTAACGGACTGGATGGGGTCGATGACAACAGCGACGGCTCGGGGAGTCAGTTGCTCGAAAGACTGTTGGGTGTGGATATCAACCGATGAAAGCCAGCAACCAAACCCGGGATGGGAGTGATACCAACCGACTACAGTTTCGGGTCTAGAAAGCACATACATGTTAGATCATAATCCTGTGATTGGAGGGGTAATTTCGGGCAAAAGCGAGCGCACTTACCTGCCAGTTTGTCTCAACATATCCATCATCTTGGTCTGGAAAACAGGATCAACAGCCTCGACACTGACACCAGTACCGCTTTGAGGCATAGCAAAAACATCTACAACGCGGACGGTGAAGTCGTCAACAAACTCTCCCAGCATCAAGCCCATGACTTCCATAGGTACACCAGCGCGGCCGTGTCGAAGCATCTTGAGTAGAGCTAGGGACGAGATGTGGACAGTTTCGGAGTTATCAATAAGGGCGCCATTATCCTAAGCATATTAGAATTTGTTAGTATTATACTGATATCCGAGCCAATGGCTTTGTGAGAACACAAGGCTGAGAATGAGCTTGCTTACACTTGGTTGCTGTCCGCCAAACGGCATGCTGGGGTTGAGAAGTGATCTGAATCTATCCATTTTGTCTATATAACAATCTCACGGAATAAAAAGAGAAGTTTAGAGAAATCGGGTGGTAGTAGTTATAGTGAAACAACACTGTTTTGCGAGAGCAATTGTTGTGGTGATATTATGATATCTTGAAGGTTGGCGGGCAATGACGTTAGAAAATCGGCTTGGACGACCGACAAGGCATAAGCAAGCTTGCACACACTGATGCGTCGTGTTGACGCCAACCTCAGCAGCCTGGCCAGGGTCCGCCACAATAGCTGGTATCTCGCGCCACATACAGCTTGTGCCACATTTTCAGTACCCGTCGATAAGATCACGTGTAAGTCTCTTCAATGGCAAGATCGATAGATCCATGACGCGCTCTCTGTGGTGGACACCGACGTTCAACCGAATCTCTATGTACTATGTAATTGGTGGATACGCTAGCTTAGACTTATCACTCGCAAGAGACCCACTGATTTTTCAAACCCCCAAGAAGCTTGATTGATTTTCTAACCCAGCCGCGGTCGCAAGGCCAGGGCAAGGAAGCATCGAATAATTGAAACCTTCACTTTCCTGCACTCCACGTCTTGCGCCTACTCTCTACGATCTACCGTACTGTATCTACAGGCTAATAATCCACAAAGTTTCTGACGACAACAACAAACATAGAGGGGTTTGCTGTAATTCTCCCACATTTTCTATTAATTTACATTTATTCTACATTAATCCAGATTCTATTTGCCTTTCTCGTTTGCTCTCACCTTCGACCTCGCTCCTAGTCCGTTCGATTCCCCTCCACGAGGACGAACGATCCCTCATTCATATAGCCTCTCTATCTATTCATATA